>PVKS010020165.1:0-37245 GCA_004027875.1 Aplodontia rufa | reverse complement strand
GAGATGACTTCCTAGGATACTTAGAGGGGTAGGCTGGGGGACAGAGTGGGACAGAGAGGGCTTAGGAAAATCACCTAGGAGATTGGAGGATGTGAATATAGGGGAATCACCTCAGAAGGTGATCTCTGACCTCCACGAGATCCATTTAAGTCAGGGGTTCTTCTGGGGGAAACAGCAACATAGGGAACCCAAGCTGGGCATCCATGACTTGGCATTAGCCCTAGATAACTAAGTATATATACATTTGTTCTGGAATGTTTGATAATGTATCCCCCTCAATTGTAACTCTATATCATCTAATAAAAATTTTTATTAGTGAATTATATTTGTACATAATGATGGAATTTGTTGTCACATATTCATAGATGCACACAATACAGCAATACAATATCCACCCCCCAGGACCCCTCTACCTCCCTCTTCCCATTCTCCGATCCTTTGCTTCTCTTCTGGGTCCTATATTTTTCATAAAATATTCAAGTACAGTGACATAATTCTTACCCCTATGAAGAACATTTTTATATACATGACTATAATATATATAGTGACATACATACTTATAAATGCTTGCAATGTACCTTGCTTGATCTCAGTTCCAACATTTCCCCTTCTCCTCCCTTCCTATTATACACTGCTGTTCTTCAATATATTTAACAATAGGATTAAACATTTATGTTTTTGTAAAGGCATGCAGTATAGCTTATGAACCTGCTATCTCAGCATGGTTAATCTATCTTTCCAAGGTTACCTTGAAATTGAAAATAGGGATAATTTTGTGTAGTGAATATTTTCAGTTTTGTTGATGCACTTTGACAGTAAAAGTATCTGGACAGCTCCATGATGTGCACTGTCCCTAGAATGTGGCATTGATAAGAAAAAATTTAGTCTAGATGAGATTAGTTTCCTGGAAAAGAAGGAATCCATCTATTTGGACATGAGGGCTTAGTATAAATCACTCTCACACAAAGCCTAGGTCCCTGGACCTAGAAGAAAATAGATTTGAAGGGATTCTAGGTCCCTGGACCTAGAAGAAAATAGAGCTGAAAGGATTCTAGGTCCCTGGACCTAGAAGGAAATAGAATAGAAGGGGTTCTTTAAGAAAAAAGCCTGTTTGGAAACATTTCAAAACCAAAAATCACTAAAAGTGGTAGTTATTTTTCGGAAGAGAATTAAATTTCAAGTGCAAGAGTCAAAGATAGGAAATCCATCAGTAGGCTGTTGCAAAACCCAGAAAAAAATGATGATGATGGTTAAGACCAAAATAGCATTAGCACACATATGGAAAATCTATGGGAAATATATAGATGAACTGGATATCAACAAAGAGATCATTCATTGAGGAAGCCAAAGATTTTAGCTTCAGGACATTGAAGAATGCAATTGCTTTTTACTGAGATAAGAAAGTTTGATTGAGATATAGTTATGGAACAAATTGTGAGTTTAGTTGGGAAATATTAAAATTGAATTAGGTATACAAATATTTGCAACAGGTAGCTGGATATAGCATTCAAGTATGGAGTTCAGAGGAAGAGTGAGAATTGGAAACAAAATATTTAAAACTGTGGGTTAAGTAAGGTGATTAATATACCATTTGTGACATGACTGAGCACTGGGACACCCCAACATTTAGAAGCCTGAAGATGAAGTCTTGGTTTTCTAAAATTGACACAAGAGGCCACCGATCAAGAAGAGAGATGGTAATGGTTTCAGGAATCACAGTGTAAATATTCCTCTGGATAATCAGAAAGGCAGCTCCTCCTACTGACACAAAAGAACCACATGATAACTATGGGTATTTGTTCAGAGGTGCTCAAAGTCACAAAATCATATCCAGTTTTAATGGTAATAATAAGAATATAGAATCACCAAGGTCAAAAGTGGAGATTCTCAAACTTTGGTCTCAGGGCTCCACAGTACTTTTAAAAATTATTGATTTTTAATTAGAAGGGTTATGTAAATCAATGTTTAAAATATTGGAAGCTAAAACTGAAAAAAAATGAAGGACAAAGATGAAAAATGAAAGGACAAAACTGAAGGACATGCATCCATTTCATTAGCCATCAGAGAATTTGGTGTTATCATTCATCATGCAGTCACTGAAAAACTTCACAATACACACATTGGCTTTGGAAAATTCCAGACTATATCTGTGAGAGAACAAAATGAAAACAAGAAAATGTCATCATAATGTTATTGTGAAATTTTGAGTGTTTTTTAAACTGTGGCCCCACCAAATGTTCTAGGAGATCCTCAGGGATCCCTAGAACACAGGTTGCAAGCCACTCATCTAAACAATGATGACAGTGGAAATCAGATGAAGAGCATTTAAGACAGAAATAGTGTGATTAACAGACTGTGGGGGGCAGTAAGGGTGACTGAGCTGTCTGTCTCACACCATGACCAGATTTGGGCATGATGGGTCAGGGCTGTAGAATGGTATCTATCAGTGAGATACAGCGGTAATTTTCAAAGTGCAGTTTGTGATCTGAGAATTCAATTTAATATGTAGCAGTCGCCATTTTTTAAAAAAACAAAATGGACTAGAATATAAATATAAAATACAAAGCGGAATATTAGTCTGGGACCTATTGGGTGATTCATCATATAAATACCTTCAATTTCCTTTATATATGTATGAATGTGATATGTAAATATCTATACATAATTATATGAATACTGACTAAAGTTGTAAACTATACCTTGTATCTAAGTCAAGTTTGATAATTCCTAGAGTAGGAAATGCTAGAAGCAGCAATATCCTAACTGGTATTCTTGCTTTTAACACTGGCCTCAATTCCAAAATGACTTTCCAAGATGTCATTCTAAACACTGCAATCCTTTAATTGAAGTTATTTGATGGCCTCTCCCCCTTTACTACAAGGCAAAATCCAAATATCTTGTCATGGCACAGAAGGCTCCAGGTGATCTGACTCATTCTCAGATGTCAGTTCTTGACATTCTTCCCTCTTCTCAAGTCATAGAGAATACTTCTGAACCTCTGAAGATACCTTGATTTCCCTGGTGTCTGTACTGTGTGATGACCTGTTATGTCATGCCTCTGCATGGAATTCTCAATATTTAGGCCAACTTGTGTCCCAAGATTCAGCTCACAGAAGTGTGGCAGAACATGGCTGGATTTTCACTAAGCCTTCCTCTACCTGGGCATACGGGCAATCATTTCTCTGCCCTTTTGAACCTAGATGGTACTTATGCTCACATCCAGCCAAAGGTGATATATTCCATATCCAGACAAATGTTCCAAAACATTCAGTGTCATCTTCTATGCTTTTCCTCTTCCTTCTGTGGACAACCAGATGGAGAGGAACTCTGGATCCCAGTGAATCTCAGAACTAGGAATGAACAATTCTCAATTCCTCGACTTTGCATGAACCCCAAATCAACTTTGTTTCTTCAAATATTAATATTGGGTGTCTGTTTTACTTACCCTGACTAATACACTTGAGACCATACCATTCACCAAATTTTTTCATTGCTTTTCAGGAAGAAGACTGTAAGACAGGAATTCCTCTTAGTCCTAAACTCTTATCAGAGTCTGCACTGTCCTTAGATTCAAGGAAGCTGATCAGAGTCAACAATAGGCCCAGAAAATGAGAACAGAATCAAAGAAACCTCTGTTCCCCTGGGTTCAGGATGGCAGTGGGGAAAAGCACTCATTCATGTATCATGCAGAGCATTCATCCCTGAACATCAATCCACAGGAAACCAATATGACTCATATCAGTCCCAGAAAGCTATGGTAAGAACTTCTAATTTGACATTGAATGAAATGGGGAGCCATCTGGGATTTTCAGCACTAATGTGGCATTGTGTGACTTAGGTAAGAATGTGTCCTGTGTTGAGAATAGACTGTTTGTGGTAGGTGGGTAGGTGAGAGAGGGAGGGGTGTTTAAGCAGGGATGTTAGTCAGGAGTTCATTGGGTGACCCACAGTAAGATATTATGGGGACCTGGTCCAGACAGCAGTAGAGGTAGCAAGAAGTGACTGGATTCTACACACATTTGGAAAGTAATATATCCTAGATACATTTACCTAGATATTATATCTACTTCAGTCGTTTAGCCTTCTGCCCCTCAAGAGTTCCCCAAACAGTCCATCCAAAATAGACCTCTCACTATCTCTCCATTTCATCCTACTCTGTTTTTCTTCATAGTCTAATGAACCCAAAATTGAATGACATAGGTATTTACTGACTTGCTAATTGCCCATGTCTCTAAATAAAAGGCTCACTTCATGAGGATATGGATGGCTCTTTTTCATCACTCTATACCCAGAGCCTAAGATAGTACCTGACCCCTAGGAGATGCTCAAGTATTTGTTAAATGAATTGATCCAATTTTATTGGAGTCACAAATCCTGTTCATAACACATCAAGTAATAAATACAAGACCTCTGCTATAGCATAGTTCTTATGGTATAGGCTTTTCTAATTGGTAAAGCAAAGAAGTATCCTGGCCTGAAGCCTGGTCCAAATTTGATCTTTGTGTCTGGCACCTAAGTCTCACTGAAGGGCTCTGGTTCTACACTTTCACAGAGTTTCTTTCCCCCATCCATCTTGGTCAACAGTAATTGACAGATTTCCAATTTTAGTCTATGGCCTAGGGACTTCAGAATTGGAAATCACATTGTGATACTTACATGTTGCTGGTTTAATATTCAGACAAACATCATTAAAGTATTTTCTACAAACACAAATGTTATAGAAGATTAATAAAAGCCACTCAAGTTCGGCCAAGAGTGGTTCTAGCCTTCTGCATACTCTGGCTGTCATAGAAGAGATTTGCTGATTGAACAGGAGACGTTCTGATATCCTATAGGACCAAGGCCTTAAGGCTCACCAGCTACAGCTTTACATGGAGTTGGAACACACACAGAACTGCTTATGCCAGGAATCCTTCAGCACTCTCCTTTATCTGGCAGCCTTGTTCATCGTGTGTCACTTCATTAACCTCAGAAAACATCATTTTTGGAGAATTAGGGACGCTGCATGGACTGATGAGTCAGGTACCACAAATGTCATCAAAAGGAGAAGCTGGGGAAGAAATAGCTGCTTCTGTCAGGCAGGTGACTGCAGATGACAGACAGTTTGATGCATTAATACCTTCGAAATTAACAGTCTAGTTCACTGTACACCTCATCCTGAACAGCGAGCTGCTGGCTGCTTCTCAATTCCCTGCTTTCAGTCCTGGTTCTGCATCCCTGACCTCATTGAAGACTACTTACATTGGAAGCAGGAGATTCATTAAACACAACATGCCAGGTGCTGATATTATTTCCATTATGGTTTTTGTTCTTTAAAAAATAGAGTAAAATCCAAACAAATAAACAAGCAAACAAAAAACCATAGCATAAGATAACTTTATTATCTCAGTTTCACAGATAAGGAAAGTAATTGGCCCAGGCACACAGCTAAGTAGCAGAGCATACTGGAACATTACTAACTAAACAGTGATCATGAGTACTATTCCAGAATGTCTCCACCTTAATCATTCTTACAAATTAGTCCTCCAGTCCTAGTCTTCATTCTGGTATAAGCTTGCCTCTCCAATAACAAGGCCAGGCCAAATTTCTAGTAACTCAACTATCTCATTGCCGAATTCTTCTTTAGGAAGGAAGGGACTTTTAGATTTTTTAATCTAAACCTCTAACAGATAAGATATTCTAAGGATGATTTTTGATGAAAAACAAAGAATCTCCAATCTCCCCCACCTAACAAATATTTAAGCATGTAATACAGTATTACTAACTACAGATCTTATTTGGTATATTAAATCTTTAGAACATCTTGCATAACTAAGACTTTATTCCTCAATTTCTCTGCTTTTTACCATGATAAAGCAAACAAAAAAGGATCAGGAGAAAACTTTCAGAAGTGAAGGCTATGTTTCTCATCTTAATTGAGGTTCATGGATATAGAAATACATCCATACTATTGGTAGGGTTCGTATCTTTGATGCCCATAAAGGCCCGTAAGCTAAAGGTCAGCAGCCTATGGTGCTATTGGTAGGTGGTAGAACATTTAGGGAGCTAGTGAAAGAAATGTAGGGTATTGGGAATGTACCCTTGAAGGGGATGTTGGCACCCTAGTTCTTCCTGTTTTTCACTGCCCACTAGGCCACCATGAGATGAGCAACTTGGCTCCACCAGGTGGTCCATGCCATGATACAATAACTCATCACAGACCCAAAAGCAATGCACTAACTGATCATGGACTGAAACCTTTGAAATGATAAGTCAAAATAAACATTTCCTCTTTATAAATTGTTTATCTCAGGTCTTTGTTACTGCAATGGAACTCTAACACACTCATCCAATTATATACATTAAATATAGGCAGATTTTTGTAAATCGATAAAGTTGTTTTTAGAAAAAAGACATCAAGACCATTCACAAAGAAACTAAGGAAGAAAGGGAAACTAAGACTCTGTGGTGAAATAATCTGGCCAGAAGGAATCAGGTGACTTCCCTGCTGTCGTATAGGACCTGAGCAAGGTGGGCTAGAGCCACTGAACAGAGCCAAACTCCCTGTACAGGTAAGCATGCAGCACAGGGGTGCAGTGCCTGCTGAGCTTTCCCAAGTGTCCTCTTTCTAAGTTTGCCTTATTTTTCACAACAAAGCAGTTAAAGCCAAAGGCAATATTTAAAAGGAATTAACTTGGTTCTGGTTGTACATTATTTTTAAATTAAAATGGTAACATAAGATGAAAGAAAACACTCGGCAAACCATCCCACTCCAGTTACGCCAACAGAACAATTTCCTTGTTCTCTACTTCCTATATGTTTTGCATGGTTGTTATCATGGTTTCTCATGTTATCAGTTTTTAGTACTTTGCTTTACTGCATATTCCATCATAAGCTTATTTTTCTGTTTTAGAATTCTCAAATATCATCTTAATTATTTTTTAAACTGGCATCATGTCAGGGAAATATAATTTTTCAGCAGTCTTCCTAATGCTGAATAGTGAAGTTGATTCCTTTTTTAAAAATTTTGCTATAATCATGTTTTATATAATAGAGTATTTACAACACATCAGATATTTTTTAAATGCACCACTACTTTTAACACATTTGACCCATACAACCAGTTTCCATCACTAATATCCTCATGAAAGAAACTGAGACACATCACCAGATCACCAGACAGTTGAAGGAGAAACTTGTAACTGAATCCAAGAGCATCAAGTCCTCAGCATATGCACTAAACAACCCATCTGTAAAAATGTGAAGTTTTTGCTGGAAAATATTCCCTTAGAAAAATTCATAGGGTCTGAAATTGTTAAGAAACTTCAATACCTTTATGCGTCTTGCTAAATATTTCCACAACATTATCCAAAAGATTTCTTTCCACTTCTGACTTCACCAACAATGAATAATTATGTCAATAGACCATACACTGGCCAACTTCTAGTTTTATTAGCATAAATTTTCATTTTGCTTCTTTAATAACTAAAAATGATGTCTACAGATATTTTATATTAGAAGTTCCTTGAATGCTAAAAAGATTGGCACTTTCCAATCAATTCTTTGCTAATCACATATGTACTTTTGTTTGTTCCTATTCTTGACACAGCAAACGATTGTATTCTTGTGAGTGCTTATGCATTTGAATAAGCTTTTTATACCCTTTATGTTTTTCTTAACCTGTCAGATTTGATATAAACATTGTCTAAGTAGGCAGTTCTTTTCTCTCAAGATTATTATGCTTCAGTATTGAGAGGGTTTTTTTGTTTTTTTTTTTTTTGGAATCTACACATCTATTAGATTCTGTTGCTCTATTGATTCCAGGAAAGGTAGCATGGCAACTTAAAAACCA
Source organism: Aplodontia rufa (assembly GCA_004027875.1). Taxonomy (NCBI): domain Eukaryota; kingdom Metazoa; phylum Chordata; class Mammalia; order Rodentia; family Aplodontiidae; genus Aplodontia; species Aplodontia rufa. The sequence goes on along the minus strand of PVKS010020165.1, from coordinate 29,414 downwards.
AGTATCTTTTGATATTCAAGATTGTACATGTCACATGGTAGGTGGTAGGAAAAATCAAAGTGCCTAAAACCACCAGAGTACATCCATGCTGTTGTCTACTACCATGAATAAAATGTTTTAAATTTTGCATCTTGTTGATACTGGTTGGAGTGACAAAAAGTGTACTGAGATTAAAAAAAAACTACCAACAATTAAGGTGACATTTTATGAATTTTAAACCAGAAAAAAATTTTATGACAGATTTTAAGGTAAAAATAAAGGATTAAAAATTCCAAGGTCACTATGAATATGGGATATATATAATGCACATATGTCTTTTATAATGTCACTTTTCTATATTTTAAAGTACAGTAATTCTTAAATCAATTGTTTTAGATTTTGTATCAAATTATCAGTATAGTTTGTATTATTTCAGTATTTATGTCACATTTCTCTTTCATGTGTTATTACAAGAATTTTAAAAATAATAGCAACTCTTGGAATTTTGGGTATCCAAATACCTAGAAGGCTACTCTTCCACCAGTAAGGGTTATCAGGTGGTATGTGGAGGCATTCTCCTCCCAATTGCTTGTACCACTTGCACTTTCCATGTCCTCTGATCAGTAGAAGTATTGACTTACTAAGAAAACTGATACAACATAAAAGCACTTAAGCGGTTTCTGGATTTGCAAAGCCAGAGTTATAAAGATCTCAGGTCACAGCACATATGCCACAAGCAAAGGAGTGGGACCAGTGAGGGTCTTTTGACCCTTACTCTGAGACTAAATTGCGATTTTCCTGGCAGAAAAGCATCAGTTCTGACCTAAGAAGCATGATGCCGCTTGAAGAGAAGAATAACAGAGACTCAAGACTGGGTGGTGAAATCGACAAGTGTATTAGCAATAATGAGTACAGATGAGTAGATACACAGAAGCTTTAAGTTTCCCTGGTTAGGGCCAACTATTCCTCTTCTGAGACTCTGGATACCCAGGTTTCTATTTGTGTTGGTCTTTGGGTCCCAAAGTTGCTTTTCTATAGCCTCAGGTGTTTTGCAGTGAACCTCTTCTTTATATGTGACCATTCTATATATCAGATTTCAGGGGAGAAGAACCATGGGCACAAGTGTTATATTCTTCAATTCTGAGTCAGAAGTTTGCAGAGCCAACTTTTCCCCACTGAGGGTTAGTGGCAGAAGTTGTTGGTCCATGGGCAAGAAAGGTTGACAGTGTCCAATTCTGTGCTTGTTCTCTTAGGTCCTTGACCTATCGCTAGCATCTTAAATAATATACAGTCCTAAAAGACAGCCCAAAGAAAATAATTTATAGAGTATTTTTAGATGTTTTGGCATTTTCAAGCTCTCCTACAGTGATTTTGTTAAACATCATTCACTAGAAATAAAAAAGTCTTTGGTAGTTCTTTAAAAAAATTAAAATCACATGATTGAACAGGGTAGAGTTCTAGCACAGAATGAAGAACAGACTCTCTGAGTGACTGTATCATCCAGGTGGCATCTGGCTGTGACCCACTGTACCAATAGTCAAGCCATTAGTTTCATGCACCTGACACTTGTGGGTACACAGAGGCAGTGAAAGCGAGGAGGCAGGGCATCCTCATTGTGCAGGTCTGGGCACAAGGCTTCACCAGAATTTCTCCCCTACTGACCCAAAACTAGCTATACTTTATTGCTTGAGGCTTTGAGGGGGGTTAGGTGGTGACAGATTAAACAGTTCATGACTTTATTTATTATTCTTCATGCATAGTCCTCTTAAGAAACTGGAGTGGCTCCATGGCTCCCCATCCCTCAGTGATGCCTACGGGTCCAGGCAGTGAGTACACCTGTGGTTTGGGGTTTGTGCTGCCTTCATTGTGAGCTGAACCTCCAACAATCCCTGTGCCCTAAGTGGTTCCTATTGATTTATGCTGGTTGCAGAACAACAGACTGAGGCAGCAGAGTAAATGCAAGGCTGTGGCATACTAATGCCAGGCCTGGGATATTTCTGTCATAAGGAATACAGCGTAGAGTGCAGACTTGGCTGTCTTCCAATGAAGTATTTGATGATTAGTGGATTCACTTGTAAGATTTCGAAAGTTTGTGGGTTTTCTGCATTGCTAGATTTGCCTTTGTCCTTGTCAAGTGGCAATTAAGGTTTTTTTTTCAGATGCCTCAAAGGCCAATTCCTTTCTCATCCCATTCTCTTTTCTGACTTCCAGGGTCCTTTATTTGCCATTGTAATAAATTGTATATTTTCTTCATTGTTTGTCTAATTTCCCCCAACAACTGCATGCAAGAAGGCAAATCTGCTCTCTGAGCATTTCACTGTGCTCTTTTCTTAGTCTCTTGCACCTATGCACCCCTTGAAGATCTCCAAGACTCAGATCAAAGGTCACTCACCAGACTGTGACCACCGCAGCTTCTGTCCAGATGCCTACACTGCACTCAGACTTGATACACATAAAACCTTCCAACATAACCATTATAACACACAAGTGCCATTGTTTCAGATTTACAACTTCTGCAGTGGGAGCCAGATAAAGACTATTTTCTTTTGATTTTTACTTACTGTAAGCAGAAGAGGTATCTGTCCAGTCAAAATATTTTAAATGACAAAATGTGAACTTCAGAATCACAAAGACCTGACCAGTGTAGGCCAAATATCTAACTCCCTTGGTCCAAATTGTCTCAAAAATCTTCCGGTTCTGAGATAATCATCCTAATTTTACAGCATGTAAAATATTTTGGAGCTCTAAAATTTTGTCATATTTTGAAATTTGTCATCTAAATAACTGGCAAGCAGCCAGGATGAGACCTCCCCTATTCCTGAGGGCTAGGGACTTTTAAAGAAGAAAAATGCTGATTTTTGAAACTTCAAAAGAAAGGAAAAGGAAAAGGAAGAACTGGGGAATAAAATTGACCAAATATGTGCATGCCTAAATATACCACAATGAATCCTACTTTTATATATGATTATAATACACCAAGAAGAAAATAAACTTGTAAATAAATAGAAGGAAGACCAAAAGAGTAGGGAAAGAAAAAGAAGGGGAGGAAGGAGGGAAAGGAAAGAGGAAGTTTGGGGAATGAATTAGAACAAATTGTTATGTGCATATATGAATATGCCACAATGAATCCTACTGTAATGTCTAAATATACTGAACTAATAAAAACATAAAAAGTGTCATTGTTGCTTTCCACAACTCCATTGTCTCTTCCTTTTTCCACAGAAAACATTAAGGTTTTTTTTACACATTTTTCTCCATTTACTTATCTTCCACAGGTATTTTTCAACTAACTTCTATTGAACTTTCACTACTGATATGCAAAAATATTATTGTAACTGTGCATGGTGGCACACACCTGTATTCCCAGCCATTCAGGAGGCTGAGGCAAGAAAATTGAAAGTTTGAGGCTAGTTAAGCAACTTATCAAGATCCTGTTGCAAAATATAAAGGAATTAAGATGTAACTCATTGGTAGAACCTTTTCCTAGAATGTGTGACACCCTGGGTTCAATCCCCAGTGACATCAACCCCCCCCCCAAAAAGCATCTGTAAAGTTATCAATCACTGGGTTGTTGTTAAATCCTATGGGTACTTTTCAATCCATCTCTTTCTTGGTTGCTTCTATTCAGCAGCATACCCTGATTCCGTTCTGAGAACACATTCTTCCTTGATTTACCTTGCTCTACATATTTCAGTCTTCCTTTCATACCTCTCACCACTTCTTTTCTATTTTGTTCTAGCAATTTCTGTATCTGATCATTAAACTTTGTAATCTTCCAGGACCCTAAACCAGTCCATTTATCTTTTCATGCTACAGTCATCCCTAAATTATCTCAACTTCTATGATTCAAAGTATCTTCTGTATACTCATTACACACCTACCACTTGCAAGCTAATTATCTCTTAATTTGCCCCACCATCCTAAATCCATTTCCTTAGCTGACTATTGAATTTCTCCCTTGTATTTCTTAGATCTTTAAATCTGAAACTCAGACTCTTCCCTGAACTTTGTATTCCCCTTATGTTCCCATTCATCATAATAATCCATTCTGTCACCCATTTCAGAAATTCAAAACTACTATCTAACATTCTTCTCCTATTGTTCACCTTCCATGGTCAATCAGCTACCCTTCCTACTGCCTAAGATAATATACAACTTTTTTTCCCAATTTCTTTCCCTATCTGCAATTGCTTTAGCTCAAGCTATCATTGTCCCTCCATAAATACAGCCTCAAGCCTTCTCACTCTTTTCTCTTCAAATCATGCTTCGCGAATGCCAACCAAACTGGCCTCTTAAATCACTAATTTGATGTTACCTCTGTACTAAATTCTCTTTAGCCTTTTGCCTGTTCTTTGGACAAATCTCTTGATCTCCTTACCTCCTGAGCCCAGTCTTGATTTTGGCTCCCTCCTTCCTCTCCATGTCTGTCTCTAAGTAACTCCAGGCAGCCTTGCCCCTCTCCTCCTCAACATTCATACATCTCATCACATATCTATCTGCAATGTTCTTCTCTGCCATGGCCTTTTGCCTCAGTACACCTTCTCATCCTTTAAGGAGCACATGAGGCATTATTGCTTCAAAGAAGTCATCGTGAGTCCTCAAGAAGTTTGTCTCCTTCATCTCCTATAGCAGCATCTGCTTCTCCTTAATAGCACATGTCACACTCACAACCCAGTGATTGCTTGAATTTTATTTATTTCCTGTTTATATTTACCCCAGATTGTATGTTCCATATAAACAGAAACCCATTCTTGACATTTCCTCCCTTCAGCCCAGTGCCCAGCATGGTATCAAGCACACAGTAGGCCCAGTTAAATATATTATATGAATTAACACACTCTCACCTATAAACCTAAGTGAGTCATAACAAGAATCTCAGATGTTGTCAAGTATTCAGTGAAATATGTCCAATTGTACACTTCTCTTGGGAATATGATTGTCACAACCCTCTCAGAGAATTATTTTACATGATGCAGTTTAAGTGTTACCTTTGAACAAGTAATTTCACTTAGAAGAAATAGGCTTTAACATTCTTACAGAAGCTTGTGCACAGATGTTTCTTGTCTCATTATTTGTAATGCTGAAAAACTATGAGTAGCATAAATATCCAATGATAGTTAAGTAAATTAAGGTTTGGCACTGAAGTAGAATATTATTTCACTGTTTTTAATTATGTATACAAAGAATTTGCAATAACTTTGGACAATATTTATTTTCCAATATTTGTGATTAAGCAATATAAAAATTATGTAGACAACATGAACCCAACTATGTAAAAGAGAATACATGGAAAAAAGGATTAAGCTATAGAAAATAATAAGCATCACCATGACAACAATAATAATAAAGCATTGACAACTAATACTTGACATTTATTATGCTTGGGTATTCTTATGTTTTACATATAGATTGATTCACTTGGTGCTCATCACAACCCTGCAAGGTTACTATTATCCTCATTTTTAAGAAGAGGAAACAAGTCTCAGAAAGGTTGCAAGGATGTCCAAAGACAGTCAGAGCACTTTTGTTTAATGCTTGTGACATATTTTTATCTAACCTTTTTTAAAATTTACTCAACATAATTTTATATATAGGAGGGAAACATTGCCACACATTCATGAACACATGGATATTGACAGAGCAAGCCAAGGCTGATGCCAGTTCATGATCTCCCCTCTTTGAGTTACCCCCAATCCCATAAACAGAGCACTTTTAAATAATGAAAATATTTCCAAATAATAACCACAGTATTTCTTGGTGATGAGATCGTGGAAGATTCATTCTGGAATGTTTCAGTTCCTGTAATGAACATGCATAACTCTGATAAAAATGAATTAAAATTTCATTTTAAAGAACTTTATTGGGGGCTGAGTATGCTGGTGCACACTGTAATCCCACTTACTTGGGAGGCGAGGCAGGAGGATCACAAGTTCAAGGTCAGTCCCAGCACCTTAAGAAGACCCTGTTTCAATATAAATTTTACATAAAGGGCTGGAGTTGTAGCTCAGTGGTTCAATTTTTAGTACCACAAAAATTAAAACAAAAAATTCCATTTGATATAATTTAGATTAACAAATTCTTATTAATTTCAGAACTAAGGAAATGTTCTTATTTGTGAAATATGAATTATGAAAATATGAATATTTCAAGAACTGACTTTTTTTTGCTTTCCAGTGACCATTATCAGAATTGTCAAAGAAAAGACCTGGTTGGTTTAGAAAATTAAACTATGAGGATTTTGTTGGAAGTTCTTCTCTAAAAGCAGTTCCACATCCTGTTATGCAGCCACATTTGTCAGTGAATATTGAAAGAGTAAGGGAGAGATGACACATTTTTGATCAAGTCATTCTCATGGAAGTATAGGACAACACTGGGCATGAAACAATGGTATTGATTCAGCAGTCCAGATATTTTATTAATAAACACAAATGCAGCATACCTCTGGGACTCCTCTAACTAGTGTCCCATGTTAGCAGGAAAATAAAGACCCATTCAAAAGATTTGAGAAGGCCCCCACAGGTCAACTTAAGAATGCAGATATGCCTTGCTAAAGTATAGATGGTCCTGATAGCTGGCCTCTTTATAGTGTTCATCAAGTGGGGTCTGTAATAGATTGAGAACAAAAACCATTGATTTCTAAAAAAAAAATAATAATAGATGTAAGAAAATGGAAAGTTATGATTTCATTCTATGTAGGGGGTTATTTCCTGGAAGAATGGTAGGGTTACCCTGTCAGAAAACCTTTGTCTAGGAGCCTCTTAGGAAGTGTTTGCCTTAGGTTAGAGAAAGCTCAAAGCATATAATGATCACAAGACCCTGGGTGACGTGGAAGTGGAAGTAAAATAGTAAGTTTCATAAAGTGGCACTTCTCCATTGCCCAGACCCTTCTAGATTGATGCTAAAGGTAAGAAAAGTCTGAATTTAAAATGAGCAAATTTCATAAAACTTCATCACAGAATCTCTTTAAGATTTTGGGAAAAGTAGGGATGGAGAGGTGGCTCAGCTATAGAGCACTTGCCTGGCATGTATGAGGACATGGGTTTGAAATTCAACACCATATACACTACGAAGTGTCAGAAAAGCAAAGACTAGATTTAAAATATATAAAATTAACTCTCTTTTTTTCTCAAAAAAAAAAAAAAAAGATATTGGGATAAGAGGCCCTGAACTCCTAGTTTGCTCCTCACCATGGTTAATTGCATTTGTCTTAGTTAAGGCATGTGATGTGGAGAATGAAGCTGAGGCATCCTAGTACAGGAGAACCCAGAAGCATCACCAAATAAATCTTTCTGAGATGAAGGGAACCACAGGGCAAAGACAGAAAGAGATAAGGCATAAAAATAATCTATAGCTAGGAAGAGTGAGTTTGCAAACACACTGCAAGCCACTTCATAGATAGTTACTGTTCTAATGGAGTAGATGTAGAAGAGAGGATTGGAATAAAAGTTCTAATTATTACTTACATGATGGCTGAGGTTGTAAACAAAAACAGCTTGATAATTGTGATCCTATTATACCCATAAGCAGGTGTGAACTAGAATGTGTGGGCTTTATAAAACAATGACAGCAATAGCAACTACATGATAACCTAGGGTAAAGAAATTAATGTAAAATGTTGGGAAGGGACTAACAGTAACAGAATGTCAGTTACACATGAATAAACAAGGTACTAATGAAGAAAGGAATAAAGTTAAGATAAAAATATAGGTGGAGGTGGGGACTAGACCCTGGACAATAAGAAAGTTGGTCTAGTAACAGGAGTTAAATCCAGATAAGATGTAATGCTTTACAATCTAATACCTTTTTTTAGAGTTATAAAGGGAAAGGGAAGGGAGGGATAACGGAGGGTAATTGGGGGGGCACTCCTGGGGATAATTGCAATATCCAGAATATTTACACATTATATACACATTTTATATTATTTTGTTAAAATCTTGTAAGGTTGTTCAATAATAAAATTAAAAAATATATGAAAACAAAGAATTAACAATGTAAGAAGCACAAAGGGAGTGATTTCCTATTTGCAATAAATGGTCAAAAGTATGTCACAATTGCTTAAAGAATATCAAAAATGCTCTGCATTCCCTCTCCCAAAGTGGCAAGATATTTGTTCTTTTTCTTAAATGATCCCTATTATTTAAGTAGAAAGGTTGGTTTCATTGTGACATATTCATACATACATAAGAATGCAATTTGATCAATTTCACTCCCAAATACTTCCCCTACCTCACTTCCTCCTTCTCTCTGATTCCCTTCATCTGCCCTAATGGTCATCCTTCTGCTTTCATTGCATCCTCTTTTCACCATTTTTCCCCCTCTAGCTTCCACATAGAGAAAACATGATACTTTTCTGAGTCTGACTTCGTTTGCTCAAAATTACAGTCTGCAGTTCCACCCATTTTCCTGCAAATGACATAATTAATTCTTCTTTATAACCAAATAAAACTCCAGTGCATATAGACCACATTGTCTTTATCTATTCATTTGTTGATGACACCTAGGCTGATTCCATGACTTGACTATTGTGATTTGTGCTATGATAAACACAGGTAGGCACGTATCTCTAAAGTATGCTGAATAAAATTCTTTTGGTAAACACCAAGGTGCAGCATAACTGGATCATATGGTAGTTCTATTTTTAGCTTCTTGAGGAACCTTCATACTGATTTTCAATAGTAGCTATGACAATTAATGTGTCCATCAACAATGTGTAGGAGATCCTTTTTCCCACATCCTTGCCAGCATTTATTGTTACTTTTATTCTTGATGATTCCCTTTTTAACCAGAGTGAGATAAAATCTCAGTGTAGTTTGACTTTCATTTCCTTGATGGATAAAGATATTGAGTACTGTTTCCCATAATTGTTGGCAATTTTTACTTCTTTTGAGAAATGTCTGTACAGCTCATTTTCCTCTTTATTGGTTGGGTTATTTATTCTTTCAGTGTTGAATTTTTGAGTTTTTAATATATTAAGAATATTAATCTTCTGTTGGAAGAATAACTGGCAAAGATTTTCCCCCATTCTGTTGTCTCTTCATTCTTTTAATTATATCCTTTGCTGTGCAAAAGCTTTTTAATTTGATTCCATTCCATTTATTGATTCCTGCTCTTTCTTGCTGAGTCACAAATAAGGGTCTTCTTCAGGAAGTATTGCCTGCCTGCATCTAATATGTTGGAATATTTCCCCTGTATTTTCTTTGAATGGTTACAAAGTTTCTGACCTTATACTTAGATCTTCAATCCATTTTGAGTTGACTTTTTTACAGGGTAAGAGATAGAAATATAGTTTCATTTCTCTATGTATGGGTATCCCCTTTACACGCCATTTGTTGAAAAGTCTGTCTTTTTCCCAGTGTATGTTTTTAGCACATGTGTCAATAATAAGATGAGTAACAATGCATCTTCTATTCTATTCTAGGTGTCTGTTTTCATGACAGTACCATGCTGTTTTTGTGAATATGGTTCTGTAGTATAATTTGAAAACAGGTATTGTGATGCCTCCAGCTTTACATTTTTTGCTCAGGATTTCTCTGGCTATTCTGACTATTCTGAGTATTTCATTCTTCTAGATGATGATGGTGATGATGATGATGATGATGATGATTACAGAACTGAGGAATGAACCCAGAGCCTGGCATTTACTAGGCAGGCACTCAACCACAGAGCTACATCCTCAACCCATCCGTAAGAATTTTAGAATTGGTTTTCCTAGTTCTGTGAAGAAAATTATTGGTATCTTGTTAGGATTCATTTATTCTGTAGATCACTTTTGGTAACATGGCCATTTTAACAATATTGATTCTGCTTATCCATTAATATGTGATGTCTTTCCATCTTTAGCATCTTCCTTAATTCCTTCCTTTAATGTTCTACAATTTCCATCACAGAGGTCTTTCACTTCCTTGGTTACATCTGTTCCTAGATATTTTATTTAACTTTATTTTAAAGGTTTTCCTAATTTCTTTTTCAGCAGATCCATTTTTGGTGTATATAAAAACTATTTATTTTTGTGTGTTGATTTTGTACCCTTCTACTTTTCTGAATTTGTTTATCAGCTCTGGAAGTTTTCTGGTGGTGTCTTTGGGGTCTTCTAAGCATAGAATCTTATCATCTACAAGGAAAGATTATTTGAGTACTTCCTTTCCTATTAAAATCCTTTTTTTTCCTTACCTAATTGCCTTGGCTAAAATTTCATGTGCTATATTGAATGAATGGTGAGAGTAGACATTCTTATGTGGTTCCTGATTTTAGAGGAGATGCTTTCAGATTTCCCCTATTCAATACAATATTGGCTTTGTGTTTGTCAAATATAGCCTTTATAATTTTGAGGTAAATTCCTTCTGTCCCTAGGTTCCTCAGGGATTTTATCATGAATGGGTAGTGAATTTTGTCAAAGATATTTTATAGATATATTATAGAGTTTTTAAAAGATTTTAATAGATAGATATCAAGATCCCCATATAATTTTATCTTTGATTCCATTTATGTGTTGTATTATTTTTACTGATTTGTATATGTTAAAACATCCTTGCATCTATGAGATGAAACTAATTCATGATGTGTGATGCTTTTATTGTGTTCTTAAATTTTATTTGTTAATATTTTTATTGAGTGCTTTTGTATATATGTTTATCAAGGATATTGGTCTGTAATTTTCTTTCCTTAAAGTGTTTTTAACTGGCTTGACATCAGAATGATACAGGCTTCATGGAAGGAGTTTGGAAATATTTCCTCCTGTTTTAATCAACAAGAACAATGTAGATGAGGAAAAGTTTATTTTGGCTCATGGTTTCAGAGTTTATTCCATGGTCAAATGACCTCACAGTTTGGGGTCTAAGGTGAAGCAGGAAATCATGGTGGATAAGGCAATCAGGAGAGGAAGAGAGAGAGAGGAGGAGGAGGGGACTAAACAAGCTTCGCTTACCAGGGACAAAATATAAACCCCAAAACCATGCCCCCAGGGACCCATTTCTTCAGCCACCCTACATACCTGAAGTTACCACCCATTTAATACATTTCAGTGGATTCATCCATCAATCAGATCACACCTCTTATAATCTAATCATTTCACCTGAAAATACTTGCATTGTCTCACACATGAACTATTGGAGAACATCGCATATCCAAACCATAACACCTTCGTTTCAATTTCATGAAATAATTTGAGGAGTATTGGCATTTGTTCTTCTTGAGAGATTTTTATAAAATTCAACTGTGAATCCATCTGGTGCCAGGGCTTTCATTTGTTGGGAAGATTTTTATTACTGCTTCAAAATCATTGCTTGTTATTGGTTTGTTTAGGTTTTCCATATCTTCTTGGTTTGGTTTTTTTGTTCATATGCATGTAAATATTTATTCATTTATTTGACATTTTCTAATTTGTTGCCATGTAAATTTCAAAATGGTTCCTAACAATTCTTTGAATTTCAGTTGCATCTGTTGTAATGTATCCATTTTCACCTCTAATTTTATTAATTTGGGTCTTCTTTGTCCTTTGGTTAAGTTGGTGAGTGTTTCATCAATCTTGTTTGCTTTTTCAGGGAACCAACTATTTGTTTCATTGATCTTTTGCATTGCTCTTTGAATTCCTATTTCATTAATTTCAATTCTAATCTTTTATTCCTTCTACTAGTTTTATTTTTGGTTTGTTATTTTTTTCTCTAAGACTTATAGTTGCATGGTTGGTTGTATCTTCAAGAACTTAGTTATTTTTTTAATGTAGGCATTAAAAGTTATAAATTCCCATTTAGAAAACCTTCACCATAGCCCAGAGATTCAGGTATGCTGTGTCTCCATTTTTGTTTTACTCTAAGAATTTTCTAATTTCCCCCTTAATTAAGCTTCAGTGACCACGGTGGCAAGATATTCTAAGGGAAGAGACAATAGGACAGAGAACCACTTCACTTCTTGCTCTTCTCAGGATTTGGTTTTTCTACTATTGGCACAGAGGAATTCTGTGGAAGATGCTGCAAATGTTCTTCTCATTAATAGATTGAGTCCTTTTCTTACCTGGAAAATTCACTTTCAGCCCCAAAGCCTCTCTGCTCTTCAGTGTCTGTGTTTCAATGTTGGTATTGCCTAACTCATGGGATTTGTGTTGGGATTGAAATTAATGAAAATCCCTTACAAAATCCCCATGATATTTCTATTCTTGCTTCTGATGAACTTGAGTATCTCTCTAATATTTTAAGAATTACTTGGTTTTAGTCTGCTTTTCATTGCTGTGACCAAAATACCTGACAAGAACAACTCAGAAGAGGAAAAATTTATGTGAACTCATGTTTTCAGAGGTCTCAATCCATAAACAGTCAACTCCATTTCTCTGTGCCCAAGTTGAGGCAGAACATCAGAGGGGGAGGGTCTAGCAGTGGAAAGCTTCTCAGCTAGTGGCAGGATAAGGAAGCAGAGGTGATGGAGGAGTCATAGGAAAGATTCTCTCTTTCAGGGAATGCCCCTAGTGACCCATCTCTTTCAATCATGTCTCATCTGCCTATAGTTACCATCCTGTACATTCAAACTAAATGGACTGATCAGATTACAGCTCTCATAATCCAATTATCTGACCATTTAAACATTCCTACATTCATACAGGAGCTTTTGGAGAATACCTCATATCTAAACCATAACAAACTCAATATTATTAATATCTCCAAATTGAGAACTATAAGTCTTGACCATATCTCTCCTAAACCAAATATCTCCTATAGTTTTACCTTTACCAGAGTGTCCCACAAATGAAATCATGCAGTATACAAATTTTTCAGACAGCCACCTTTCACATGTCAAAATGTATTTAAGATCCTACCATGTTTTAGTGTGGTTCAATAGCTCATCTGTTTTTGTTGCTGAATATTTTCCATCTTAGGTACACTATGTTCTGGCTACAGTCCTAAACTATACAAACACTATCTTCCATGCCTACTTTTGCTGCCTCCATTAGAGGTACTTAGGGATTTTGCTTAATCAGTACAGGGCATCCTCATGCTATGAAAACCTGACTTGGGCACACCTGGTCACCACTACTGTGCATATGTAGCTGCCAGAGGAGTAACCCTGAGTATCAAGTGAGTCAAGGTAATGACACATGCTATCTCTTCATCTCAGAGCCCCTTCTCCTGCCTTAGGGGAAAAATGTATGCTAAAATTGGAAAAATTTTCCACATTGTTTTTGCAATTAAAATACTTGAAGCCCCTTCTTCTATCTTGACATAATTCAGAAATCCACAAAAGCTTTATTCAAGCATTAAGAGATGGGATCAGAACCCAATACCCAACATGACTTCTGCTCACTTCAGTAGAGAAACTATGAGGTCAACTTCAATAAATAGAACCCAGTCTCCTGACACCTGGAAGTTCATGTGATTGCACTCTACTGTCTTCTTATATGGCTAGCTCTGCTCCTCTATGAAGTCCACTTGTATGTTGTCTAACTGAAATCTCTTGGTTTTGACTCTGGCCCTAGCTGTTGCTGGCTTTAGAGCTATGGTCCCCATTACTATTTGGCTGGCTTGGGTTCTGTATCTCAGTTCCCAATAATTGCATTTAGTAGAAACCATCTGAAATGTCTGTCCAGCTCCAAGAGTCTGAATATGCCCTGTGATCTATAAGCATGGGCACTATCATTCATGTATAGAATCCAACCATTTTTAATTAGGACCAGAGGATACCCCGACAGGAGCACAACTAAGAATGTTCTCTTTCTTGAGAGTTCTGGGATATAAATTTAGATTAAGCCCTAAGAACTGCAACCGAATGAAAGGAAAGGAAGTGTTTTAGACTAGGAGTATCTTTCAAATTACAGTACACAACCCATTAGTAGATCATGATGACCAGAACTTCTGAGGGGAAAAAATAAAACCAAGTTTTCATACATATCAGAACATATTATAGTACATTTCACATAGTAAGAATAAATATTGCTTCACAAACTTTATTTTTCAGTTGTATATATGTATGTTTGGGGACAAATATAAAATGCAGTTATTACCATGGGTCATGGGCAAAAAGTAGAAAAACTGGTTTTCTTTATTTTGTTTTGTTTTGTTTTAAGGGAGAGTGGGACAGTGAGAGAGAGAGAATCAAATTTTTATTTTGTTTTTCATGTGACTTTTGTTGCTTAAATATTTTGTTGTATACTTGGTGCTGGAGTTCGAACCGCATCCTTGTGCACGCCAAGCAAGTGCCACAACTACTGAACCACCTCTCCAGCCCCAGAAAGACTGTTCTTAAAGAAATATCCACAATCTATGGATGTCCCTTTTTTCAAATCTTGGTTGTACAAAGTTGCTTTATGTGCAGCTATATCAATTCATTCAGTATGCATTAGAGTTTTCAATGAAGCAATGTAACTTTAACTAACATGTGGGAAAAGTGATACTGTTTGGACTAGCTCCGGTTCAGGGCCTAGCCTGATTCCTGCACATTTGGATATAATGAAATTCCATGATCTGTAAGTTAGCCCCTTCCTAGCCAAGAGTCAGACAGTTTTTCCAAGCAGGGTATGTGGATGGACAAGAACTGGTGGTGGTTCTATGGAACTGTTTTGATAAGACAGAAGAATCACTTAGTCATTTGGAAGTAACTATATGTTAGAAGGAAAAAAAAAAAAAAACAAGCGCTCCCAAAATTTGCAAATCTTAAGACATGCCTCTCAATGTTTTTCTGAATTCTTTAAAATCCTGGTCTCCTATTTTTACCAGGATTTTCTTTTCAATGTAGGTGTGGATATAAGATGTGTATGCCTAGTAAGGTCTAGAATAGATACCAATTTGTTAGACTTAGTGAAAAGTCCCTCATATAAATAGTCTGTAAATACAAAGGAGGAGTCTCTGCATTAAGGTCTGTGCCAAGCAATCCTGATTTCTTGGTCTTAATTAAGTGGCCCAGCCACTGGGAATTTATAGTTATTCCCCAGCGTTTTCAAACTGGAACAAAAACAAATGCAAGTCAACCAAGGAATAGGCAGGAGACTAGGTAATTATAAGCAACTAAATTTCTCACAATCTGTAGGAAACCACTTTGTAGTGAGAGGAAATAAAGAAATAAGGGGCAGGGAGAAGATTCCGGCAACAGACGAGTCATTGTTTTTGGTTTACCTGGAAATCATTTGCACCCCTGACTTCCCACACTGATATGGACAATGCCACAAGAATTCCTCATTAAATGCCATTTCATTCCTAAGCTGGGATAGTCATCTTGTGCTACTTCTCACACATTGCCTCTGCTGATTTTTTATCAGGTAGTTTCAGAATTGCTTTAAGGTCCTTAAGATTCAATTACTTGAAGGAACAAACTCTGACCAAAGAAAAATCTTATTTACAAAGTGGCAGGTTTTTGGTTTTTTTTTTTTTTTTTTTTTTTTCCTAAATCCAGGTCTCCGCTCCCAAAGATTTTTTGGGGGAATCCTTAATAAGACAACTAATTCAAGGTGTGTCTCTGCCACTTCAAATGAAAAAAAATCATATTATGTCATGGTGGCCTGTCCAATACCTTTCTAAAAGTAAGCTTGTGTGAAGACTCAGAGAATTACAGCAAAACAAGGTATCAAAGGAATTACAAATAATTGGCAATCCTGAGTATCATGTAGTATATTGGCTTGCTATAGAACCACTTTATAAATAAAAAGTCTGAGTCCTAAGAGAGTAAGTGACCTCTTTGAAGGAACTCAAATACTTAATGGTCAATTTTTGGAGAAAAAGCAGATCTATTTGATGCCAAAGCCAGGACGTTTTCCCCCAAAGCACTCCTACACATCTGCTGACAAGCAACCTCACCAAGAACAGTTCCTGGATTCTCTGTGCACAGCTCACAGTGTCACTTAACCCCAAAATAAAGTAGTGCTGGCCCATTCACATCATCTCCCTGGGGAAGACATCTTTTATCATTGTCAGTCTTCCCTGGGCCCCAGGCTGCTGGCACTGTCATAACGACTCCCAGTTAGAACCATTAGTGCATGATGAGGTATGTAATTTATGTTGTGAGTTGGACAGCAAACTGAATAAACTAAGGAATACTTAGAAGGTCCTTTCCAAGCCTGCAGCACCTACTGGCCTTTCTTAGTGCCCCCCTCCCCTCCCGCCATACGTTTCCATGGAAACAGATGCCTGGTGCTCTGAAAAGGCAATTTCATTTCCGACTGGATCTGCAGGAGGAATCCCCAGTGCCTAAAGAGGCAACAGGAGAAATGCAGGTTTCTGGTAAATAGCTGAGGTGAGCAATGGGGTGTAGTCGAGTTAGTTGCAGGAATCCTGAATTAAAGAGGTGATGAATTTGATTTCGCAATGTGTGTGCCCACATCCTTGTGAAAAGCTAAGTGTGTGTTTCAAATGGTCTGCACTCTATGGCATTTCCCGGAAACTTGGATTCTGATTTCCACTGTTTCCTTCCTCTTGTTCTTATAATTTCCACGCTGAATATGTGCTTCTTTAGCATATACCATCCATGTGGCATGAAACAATCTCAGGGGTGACCCATATGTTTCATTTCCCAAATTATTCATCTCTTTATTCCCAAATCCTACCACCATAAGGACACTTTCCTGTTCAACAAGGAGATTATGAGCTTTGGCCTCAGGTATGCTTGGGTTTAAGCTAAAGCTTTTTAAAAAATATACTGATTTAAAAGAAAATTTCTAAAAAATAAATGAACCAGAGGAAGGGTTAGGGACAGAGGGAGGTTGCTTTACCCTTACTGCTTTACAGTAAGGGTGTGAAAATGTGAATAAAGCCCTCTCTCTAGGGCTTTTATGCTGTCCTTATCTTTTGATCACCTAGTAGACTACATTAGGGCTATAATTATCAAGACTCTTGTTGCCCCACCTCTCCCAGCAAATCGGTGTGACTTAGATGTTACTGTCAGCTTATTTTGGCTTTGAATGTTTCACCAAACCTCACGAGTGACCAGCCTTACAACTGGAGCAGCATCCTTAACCCTGACCACCCCAGCTGCTATTCTAGCACGCCTGAATATTACTGTCATGAAAGCTTCCAGGTCTCAGCCTCGTGAGGGCAAGGCCTTTATTGGGGCCACATAAATCATGGGTTTAGTTGAGTCCCCAGTCTCTGAGTCATGAGTCAATAAGTCAGATTATATTTTAGTTCCTCATGTAACTGGAGCCAGCCTCGGACAGTTTTAGGAAAGAGGTATGTCCCAGCCAGCTTGCTGATATCACATCCTGGTGGGGGAGGGCACAGGCGTGGCTCTCACTGGCAATAGTTACCTCCCAAAGTAGGCTCCCAGTCTTCTTTCTACTTTCCTGTGCAATTTCCTTCATCTCTCTTTCTGTACTGCTTTTGACCCTCTCTTCCCCTTTCTCTCTTTTCAACCAGTTCTCCTTTCCCTTTCTCTTTATTTCCTGAAATGTTACTTTCCCCCTCACTCTTTCTCTCCTTGGCTTCATGTCTTTGTGACTCCATTTCCATATTTTCCTCATCTCCTGGAGCTTTAAGCTCTTCCTCCCCAAAGGCTGGGAAAAACCTGCTAAACCCCACAATTTAGCTGCTCTCCTGCCCATTGTTCACACTCCAGGGAAGAAACAGCATCAACCTCTCTGAGCCATTTATACTCCAGGGAAACACAGATACCCCTATGCCAAGGAAATCCAGGCAGCTCCAGGCTCACAGAACAGCACCCGTGTGACGCCCTCTGCACTGCTGAACTTAGTCCACCCAGAGAAGGCCCTGTATGATGATAGCCTGGCCCACAGGAGATATCTGAAGATGGGGCTATGCCAACTGTTAGTTTCTCTGTCCCTCAAATTATCCCACCACTTATCACCTAAAATTGCTGTTCACAGATTCTGTCAAACTACCTCCTTTCCCTCCCCTGTGTTTTCCTGTAGCTTAATCCTATGGGTAGGATGATTGGTTACTTTTTCTAAAGCAAGGATAGAATTGTTCACAATCCTTTTCCAAAAGTTTCCAAGGAGAGCTGTGATCTTAGAAGTGACCTGTGTAATTATCTGCATGGGACCACCCACATAGGACTCCTTAAGCATGTTCTTGGCTTTCCTTCTAACATGTAATTTCAATACAGGATTTTTCTTCTATCACAGAATTGAAGTTGAAGGAAATGACCTTCAGCCAATACTAACCATGAGCAGCCCTGAAGGTAAAGTCTGCATCAGCCCTGGCTCTGGGTATTATTAATGACTTCCTCTCAGCACCAGGGACAGTGACTGTTCAGTGGCCAAGCCCAGCCTAAGGCCAGTGTTGCTTCAGCCTTGCCCAGCTTCCCAGTCAGACCTTCAGAATCAGCAGTGATATCAAGGAAGAAACTATGTGACAAGATCCCTTCAAACATCTCCATTTACAAATGTGAATTGTGGACTTTTGCACATATATTGATGTGCATCCATCTGTTTACAGGGATTTTTGGAGAATTTCTAAGATTCAATTGGGTAAAGGAATGTATCAGAGCACTCATCATAGGATTCAGGAGTAATAACATATTTGTATCCTCTTTTATTCTGAGCTCTTCTATACAAGTTAGGAAAGGGTTACTTTATAAAACCTTTTCCTCTGTTATAATTATTTTCATTATCTAAATTACATAGTAGTTTGAAATAGAGATATTTCACCTTCCTGTTTTCCAACACTGAAGGAGACTAACAGAATGGAAATAATTGGAGAGTGGAAAAATTATTTCTCATTCAGTAAGATAGCTGTACCCACTCAAGCCTTTTTTTCTTTTTTTTTACCAAAAAATGCTTTATATCATTTTATGTGGAAGGCAAGATAATAGAAAAATTCTATACAAATCATTGACAAGTTGTTTGTTCCAACAAGCAGGCAGTTTTCCTTTTAGATACCATAGAGAGCAAGTATTTTGAATATTTTTCTTTGGATATCGTGAGAAATTTTCAACAGCAATTATTTAAGCATTTATGAAAAAATTTGGATAAATTTGTTCCATAAAAATGTGTGGGTAAATATAAAAATTCTTCCTTTTGAAGGATGGGCTTAATACTAGAACTAGACTCTTCGAAATGATTGCATGATGAGCCACATTGCAGCCGTAAAGGAGATCCATTATACTAAGTGTTCCAAGAATATGTAAATGAGGAGGAATGAAGAAAAGCAAAAGAGGAGGATAAAGGAAAAAATGATAGCAATAGAGGAGTAAAGCAGGAAGGGCAGAAGGAAAAGGGAGAGGAAGAAGAAAAAGAAAGACAGGAAGAGAAAAAAGTATGGTTGGCCACCCTGAAAAAGAGACCAATGGTCACACTGAGTCAGAGGTAGGAACCAGAGAGGGAGAAAGAGAAAGAAAGAGAGAGAGAATTGTAAAATCACTTGCCCTACTGTGATCAAAATGCTTGGAGCCTTTAAGCTTTTGATTCATCAGGATGGTAAACAAATTTTGGTGGATGAATGAGCTGAGAGTGAATCTGGCACTTTCCCTCCATGTATCATCCAATCACAGTTGTTTACCAACACCTACAGCTGTTCTGTGATCCACAATTTGGAGTAATACAAAATCATTGTTTTACCCTTGTCCATCCATTTTGGATACAGGGATAATACTGAGTGTCAGTAAGGACTCTTGGCCCAAGAGATTGTTTTATTTCAGAAAAGGTAGAGTGAATCTAATTCTGCTGAATATGTATGTTCTTTGCATGGAGCAGGTGTCTTCTGTTTGTTAGTCAGATTTCCATTACTATAAAAAATACCCAACATAATCAGCTTATAAAGAGAAAAGGGTTAGTTTGATTCACAAATGTGAAGATACCAGGCCATGATCAAGTGGGCCCATTGCTTTTTGGGCCTGGTAAGAGGAAGCCCAATATGGTGGGAGCATGAGGCAAAGTAAAACTGCTCACCTCATGCCCAGGGAGAGAGAGACCATGGTCCCATAATCCTCTTCAAAGGCATGACAGCAATGACCTAAAGACCACCCACTAGGCCCCATCTCTTAAAGGCTTCACCCCCTTGGTAGTGTTACCCTGAGGCCTACATCTTTTACACATGGATCTTGGGGGCACTTAATATTCCAACTATAGCATTCCCCAATTTCTTTGTACTCTTAACCATTTTACAAATGTTTAGAGAGTGACTGCTTTGGACCTGACACTACTCTAAGTGTTGATAATGTTACCTGTAAACAAAACATACAAAGCCTATGTTCTAGAAAAGGAAGATCAATATGTAATGCAAACACAAAGAGGAATCATTGCTGAAAACAACAAAAAAAGTAAGAGAACAGAAGGTAATGAGAGGTGCCATTTCAGACAATGCCACTCTCTGACGAGGCAAATTAGAGCAGTGGCCCAGTGAATCATGGGGCTAAACGATGAAGGATCAATCCTATCATAAAGAATAGCAAGGACAAAGGCCCTAGACTGGCAGAAGCATCCATGGTGTGCTCAAGGAATAAGGAGCACACCAACACTGCTGCAGAGAAGATGAGTCCAAGCAGGCACCAGATCATTTACAGTCTTGGAGGGTCTGATATGCATCTGAAATTATACTTTGTCATAACAAGTTATTGAGTGGGACAGCCATGTTATATCTTCGTATTATAATAGTCTTTCTACTGGCAGTAAATATGCTATGTGAAGTACAGCAACTACAGAGTAAGTCAATGCCTGAAGGCAGGAAGTCAAGTTTGGACTCTGGCCAGAGCCAGGTAACAGGACATCATGGGTCAGGATACACAGCAGCAGAGGATCTGGTGGGCAGGATTCAGATGCTGGAAATCTTCTGATCAATTGGTTAAACAACTTGAGAAGAAAGAGATAAATAAAGGATTACTTCAATATGTGGATCTGAGCAAGAGGATGAGTTGAGGAAGTATTTCCTAATTTAGAGGATGCAGAAAGAATTTGATGTGTACATTTTGGGGGGTTGAATATGCAGCTCAAGGCAGGTAAGTTATAGACAATTTTGAAGCAACTAAGTGGAAATATGACATACACAAGTTGAATACGTCTAAAATTCCAGGAGAAGCAAAGAAGTGAACAGTCACCAGCATACAGATTATGTTTGAAACTGACAGACTTTGTAAGGTCAGTAAGGATACAAAAAGGTAAGTAGATGGGGAAGACAGGAAATCAGGAATGAGCCCTTCATATCCAACATGAAGAGTCAACAGAATGAGGAAGCTGCAGAAATTAAGAACAAGGACTAGTAAGGCATGGCACTGCCCAAAAGTGTAACATTCCAAAAAACAGGAAAAGAAAGGCTTTGAGAGAAGGAGAGACCAAAACTGTCTCCAAAGCTTTTCAGAGCTCAGGATCCAGTCTCCTGGCCCAGGCTGCTGAGAGGCAAGTAAAGCAACAGTAGCAAAGTGAATCTTCTTGAGAAAGCATGACGCTCCTATGACCAAGCTCTCCTGGAATTGTATCTTTGAACTTGACTCTAGAAAAATGTTGATCCTACGAGATACCACAGTCATCAGTAGCCTCTGATAAATGTCAGGGCACCCACTCTTCCCAGAGCAAGGAGTATGGCTATATGCCACATAGCTATCTGGAGATCACCATAGATCCTGTAGCAAGAGTGGAAATCTGAATCTTTCTCATCTCTATTCTAAGGTACTCAGAGTATCAGAATACAAAAAATTTTTTTGGTATTTAGGAATATTGTCATTTATTGAAAGACTCACATGTTGTCAGAAAAGTGGGTCAAGTCTAAATTCAGGATTATACTTCTTGCTCCATCAGGCTTTCTGCATGCCTTGCGGGTCATGGCTCCAGGCATGTTGCCTGGGCTCTGTGAGTGCCTGGACAGAGGTAGCCAAGTGCAGCTTGGATAGCTGGGACCCATAGCCAGCCATGATTTGATACAGATAACTGTTGTATTTCTCTTCCTGGTTTTAGTTTTTTCTTGAATAAACTTCCCAGTTCTAAGTAAACCAGAACATGAAACTCAGTAAAAATTCTCAAGAACACAAATTCTAACCTAGACCACCTCATTTTAAAATACTGCCACCACTTCCAGAGGGATGATGGGGTGGGAGGTGCTTGCTTCCGAGGAACTAGACAACCAGGCTGAGCACCAATGCACAGCTCTGCCTCTAGGATATTGAAGATGTATTTCTTCCTGTAACACAGAGGCCAGCTGCTTTAACTTTCTCTGCTTCCTCCTTCTCACAAAATTGGTCTCTTTTTCACCTTAGTCATGGAATTCAGGGACTTTTGAATTCTCATTAAAGAAAAAAAAGTCCACTCACACAAAAGACTTTGTAAACTCATTGGATGTGCTTAAACCTGTCCTGCAACAGAAAAGGGAAGGTTGACTTTACCTATTGTACATTAAAGTCCTCCTAAAGTACCCCCTGTATATTTTTGTTCCAATATTCTGACTTCCTTGACCGCAGGTCCACAACCCAGGTGCATCTGCTCCACATAAGCAACTCATTCTGAGAGCTCAGACACCTGTTATTTCTTCCATCCTATCTTTGCCTCATACGTAGAAATGGTAACTCAGGTACTTTTGAATTCTCCTAAGGAAAAATGACAAATCTGCTTATTCAAACCCTGGACAGTAAGATGTCACCTTTCCCCGTTATAACCAAAGGCCAATTCTAGGGCATTTTTTCCATTTTGGTGTCTGTGTGCTCAGAAGAATGGCCTCATCTTTATCTTTTCACACAATTCTGAACCAAGTTTATTGAGACAATATCTCAGATGATAATTAATGTTATTTGGAATGGAATCTTGTACAATAACAAAAACAGCAACAAAGATTAAGCACCTACTATGTGCTAGGCACTTTGGTAACCCTTTGCAGTATATCATATTTTATAATATGCATAACAACTGCAAGATTTAACTATTATCACTCTCACTTTATAGATGAAGGAGCTGAGTTAATATCAGTAATAAGAGACAGACATATCATTGTTCTAAGCACACAGATTTTGGAAGAATAAGGATCAAGGCTCATGCCCCTATGAGCCTTTCAGTAGTCCAAAAGAGCACTGCTCATCAGGTTAGGAGGTTAAGAAACATCTCTTCTCACTCTGACTGGTGCCCTTGGCAGAGGAAGGAGGCCTCTGCTACTTCAAAGTTCCTGGGTTCAATTCAGTGAAGCAAATTTCTTATCGTTATTTTTGAGCCCGGTTGGTTTTTTTCCTTTTTAATTATAGACTAGAGGTACTGTGTGTTCCATGAACAATCATCTAACTGACATGTTATTCTGAAGCTTGACTTCATTCACTGTGACACATGCTGGTTATGAAATACGTAACCGAATAGAGTTGTAATGAAGTGAGGCTGGGGAAAGATTAAATTGGAATCTGAACTAATGCCAGCTAAGAGACCCTACCTCCACTTTATTATTATTATTATGTTTAATAAACAATCATTCATGCTCCAAGGAGGAAAGGGAAGCAATCAGAGGCATGGCAGGGGAGCCATAAAAGAAATGCTTTAAACCTTGAATAAAAACATGTTTGTTCAAACCCAGAACTGGTCTTTTGTATTCAAAATGAATGCAGTGAGTTCTCCATAACCTAGAGGTGTTCAGAGGCATAAAAGTGGAGCTTGAGCTTGCAGAGAGAAGGCCTAGGCACAGCTCTCCTTTCTCGGTCAATATGCTGGGCTACAGAAGAGATATGCTGGGCATCTAGGAGAGAGTTTGAGTGTCAGTGCAATACAATTGCCACTGGATGAACTTCTCTGTCTGACGAGTACTTGGAAATATTCTAATTCTCCCATGAGGAAAATGAGTAATACCGATGCAGAACTAAAGAGATTAGCCACACTCAGGAGCACCTCTAAGAATAGGTGTCACCCCAAATAAGAAGGCAGAAATGGACTTAGACATCAAAGCAAAGCATAGCCAAAGTCAAGCTATCATTGTTAAATTATTAATATACATGATAGGAATTGTGTATTATGAGAAGATGTTTGCCTGCTTGGATCATAGGTAAGAGGGCACTATGAGCAATAATATATGTTTCTTAATATCACCAGTACACTCTGCTGAGTTGTGGCCACTGAATGGATTGTGGTCTGTTGTGGTAAGTGACACAGGGCATCTCCTGTAGAAAGTTGGAGAATAAATTTGCAGGGACAAATAGAAGATACCTAGTCCAGCACCATAGCAAGGGAGTCTATCATGTGCTTTAAAATTCAGCCAAATGTGCATTTAAATTCTGACCCAGCCATTTAGAGTTACATGACTATGAATGAATTATTTCACTTCTTTAAGCTTCAGTTATTTGACTGATGAAGTGACATAGTATTATCTACCTTGTGGGATTACTATAAGGATAAAAATTTGTGTTAGACATCTGGTATACCCCTATCTCACATCCGTTCAGAACACTCTTAGGTCTGACCATTGTTGCAGCTACCAGTTGCACAGAGAGGTAGCCTCAGGACACCTGAGCTGAGCTGCACCAAGCATCTTCTGTGTCTACCCTGGCTGTCCTGTGCACCTCACTGTGAGATGCCCTCAGGAGCCCATTCAGCCATTATAGCCCATGTATAAACCTAGAAGCTGGAAGGCATTAGCATCAGCTGGAGTAATTTACACCAGTGATGGACAGAAACCAGGAAATGAGCACATCTATGTTTCCAGCAGACAATTCTGAAGTACAATTTGTCTGGAGGGTCTCCAGTAGGATTGAGCCCCACTTGTACACTACAATAATGAGATCAAAAACACGACCTTGGGTAATCTTCCCTTGTTTCCTGTTTTATTCTTTCCAGACTCTGTAATCCTATTCCAAAAAAAAAAAAAAAAAAAGACTAATTACATGCAAGCCTTGGTCTTAAGGTGAGTTTGGGGGGAAACTAAAAAACCTAAAATTAAGATAATGTTTGCATTTAGCACACAATGGACATACAACAAATAGTGATTCTTATAAGTATTGCACACTAAATGTGCCACTGGAGCTCCAATAAATGTTGATTCTGAGGATTATAAGGATGGTTGCTAACTGTTGATATTTGGAAGTGAGGGATTCAGGTGGAAAGAATATTGCAATACAAAATAGTTTCACCTTTGATTCACACACTAGTCCTCGATGAGTTTATTAGTATGACAAAATCTCAAGATTAATAATCCTCTGAGAGTTCTGATACTATTCCGAAGACTGGCCTAAGCTAGAGGAGCCATAAGGTCTGGCCCAAGCTACCAGTTTTCTGTAATCAGAAATCACAGTTAGTGCTCCTATTTGTCTAATTCTAGAAAAAGACACTTGTACTGGAGGAAATTAACCTCACTTCCCTTGGAACACCTCCAGAGATTCAACAGCTCTGGGAGACTCTGTCTTCTCCTGACATAGTAGAAGGTTGAGTTTTCTGTGAGGTCTGGGTTGAGGCTTGGAAAGAAGAGCCAGAAATACAAAGCCTTAGCCGTTCTTGGGTAACTCTTAGTTTCCTGAAAGTTTCCATCTGCTTTCTCACCATTCAGAGTGATCTTGACTTTAAAAGAGCCCATGCTTGACATCTGACTACATGAAGGGTCAGAACAAAAACTTTTATAAGGGTTCACTATGTGCTAAGTTTTGAACAATGTGCTTTGCAAAATTTATTTCATTTAAACCTTGCAACATCCTTGTGTGGTAGGAGTCCTGTCTGCATTTTGTAGAAAAAATAATGAGTCTCAGAGACATTGTATAAATTGCTCAAGTAACTAACAGGCAGAGGTGAGATTTGAACACACATCCATCAAACTCCAAAAGCAATACTTACTCTGCTATTCAGAGAGAACAGCAATGCAGACAACCAGGAACATTTCACCAGAGGAATAAATGTCATGGAAATAAATAAATAAATGGCAAGAAGTTTTATTTATCCAGGATGAGGCATATTTGGCCCTCTTTTTGGTTTTTAAATCTCGGAGTAAATGCTGATGGAGTAATTAAAATGGTAGAAAGGATGCCAGGAAGGGCTCTGATGCTTCCAGGCCATCTGGAAGAGCTGGAGTAGTCAGTTTCCAGGGCTCCCTTGACCTGTGGGCTTCTGTGTGTGTAGGAAATACACCCCTACCATCTGAGTGCAACTCTGCACCCTGGATTCCAGAAAGCAAAGGCTAGTGAATTGTGTAAATGATAAGTGCTATTTAAGAGTTTTTCCTATTCATTAGTTGGATGCTTAGTATGATACTGTTAAAGAATGGCAATTTTTTCTGTTGGTGATACACACTGTAGCCCATATTTTCCATTCTCATTTTCATCTCATAAATCACAGCAAGCACAATGACTTGGAAGCAGTATATAATATAAGCTGAATGCTATACACCATCGCTTTATTCATAAAACCTTTGCTAATTACTAATGAGACATGTAAATTTGAAATTCAGATGCTTTGCACAGCTGTTACCAAATATATATATATATATATATATATATATATATATACCCCAAAGCGTAACTTCCAGAACAGTGTGGTCTAGCCAGTAATGTTCAATAGCTGGCAGCTCTTCAGACTTTGCACCCCAGCTTGTGAACTATGTAGATGGGAAAGCCAGCACAGGATGCTTGCTTGGTGTGCCAGCAGCAGGTCTGTTCATAATTCCTTTAAGTTTCATTACTATGCCCTATCCATGTGACAACAACAATTATATCTTCAAAAAAGGGCATTCTAAGACTTTTGTATGACCATTAACATGTTAACATATCTTAAGAGAGAGCGCATAAGCTTTAAGTATTTTGGTTGTATAGAAACAACTAAACATGTCCCATAGGCTCTTTTGAAAATAACTACCTTTAATTAACCTTCTGATTTTATAACTCAGAAGAATTTTAAAAAATCATTCTCAAATGGACAAATATCTCTTTCTCTCTTGATTGCCTATAAAGGCATTATTTAGAAGTTAATAAAATTATAGGCTTAGGTGGATCACTAGTTTTGGATCATACAGTTTAAGAATCTCCACCTGAATCACACTTTATATTTCAGCATCATGACTGTGCTTGATATTAAGAGCAATAATGAGTTAGAAAAACCCATTAGGGGGCTGGAGCGGTGGCTCAGCGGTTTCGACGCTTGCCTGGCAAGTGAGAGGACCCGGGTTCGAACCCCAGCACTACGTACACAACTAAGTGCTAGAGCAACTAAGGCCATGTGAAAAACTAAATAAAGTTTCTCCCTTTCTCTGTCTCTCTCACTGTCCCTATCTCTTTAAAAAAAAAAAAAAAAAAAGAAAAACCCATTAGTATACTTACTAAAGGTTTTCTGAATATAATGCAAATACATCACCCCCATATCTCCTCCATAAAAAATGAAGCTGATTACTATTTTTGTTTAACATGGGCACTAGGAATCTTAGAAATGAATATTTGGAGCATCAGTAATAAATATGTGCAATTCTCCAGTTGAACACTCCCCAGTCTACCCTGCAGCCTAGGGATCTTGATATTGTATCATGATTTAAATTTTCTATGATCCTGGTATTCATTTCCTTACATTAATTCAATTTTATTTCACATATATTTTAAGCTGGTTCTTAAACTTTGTGACATGAAATAAATAAACATTATATAATGGATATTTATATTGTTTTCCCTGTGTAACTTCAGCTGATTGAATTAGTTTCCAGCTAACCTCTGTGTTCATTTTAGCACTTCAAATAATATCAAGCACTTGGAACTAGACTCTGCTTTATGTTGTGAAACAAAAATATGCCTGAGCGAGTTAAGGAACTTATTGAAGAAAATCAATAAACCTGGAGATTGTTCCATTATTAAGGTTCCAATCTCACCATAGGGAACGAGGGAGAGGCAGGGAGCATTAGGTGTTCTGATTCACAGCAAAGGAGTCTCTCTGTTTGCTATATATTTTTTCTGTGCCACTGTCAGTTTTAGAGGATTACATAAAATTTTTCAAATAGTGGCTGATGCCTGTCATTTAGAGATCATTTTTGCAAGCTCAGCCTTTCTGATTTTAGTTTTCTTAAACATGATTGACAACTGAAAGTGAAGTTCTACCAACTAGTACTTTCCAGGGGTCATTCAACACTCCAAATAAATCTCATGACTGATGAGCTTTTACTTGCTCCATGCAGAAAATGATTAACCAGAAGATACTACTGCACATCTGGTTGAAAGCCTCAGATTTCCAGTCATTCTCTCCTCAACAACAGGGCTTAGGAATCCCAGTTGCACATAGCCAATGAAAACACAATTTAAATCAGCTTTACACTTGGTACTAGCTCTCCTGATTCTGTATGTCTTTGTATTTTGTATTCAAAGGAGGGTCAGGGTTAGTATCATAGATTTGATGAAGTGGCTCCCTCCCCACAAAAAAATAATCATAAGCACATTCACAGGCAATTAGAAAATTGTATGTTCTTAAATAAGAGGAATTAATATCACAGAGTTGTTCCCAAAATTGATTTGCAAAGTTAATGGATTAGCAACAAAAATACCATCAGATCATTTTCTGAAGCAATATAAATTTATGATAACATACCTGTATTTGGAAGAACAAGCAAGCAAGAATAGCCAAAAAATTCTACTGAGACAGCTGAATAACCACATGAATAAGATTAGATCTGCTCCTCATATTGTACCCAAAATATATTCCAAGTGGATGGAATATTCAAATGCTTAAAATAATTTTAAAATTTTTATAGGAACTTAAAAAATGGGCAAATTCCTCCATAACCCAAGATCAGAGAAAATTTTCTTAATTTAAGTCATAAAATTTCAATTCACTAGTGGAAAAGATTCATGTATTTAATAGCACTAAAGTGAAAACAAACCACAGGACAAAAATAGTTATCAGAATTTCCAAAAGTTAAATGATAAATTGAGAGATTTAGTAACTTATACATCAAAGGGTTACTATCATTCTAAAACATTTCTAAAAGTAGAGGAAAAAAGAGAAAGATATTATGGAAAAAATAAGCAAGAGACTTGAAGGTCCAGTTCAGAGAAAATAAATGTTTCTGAAGCATAAAAAGGTGCTCAGTCTCACTCATAATGAGGTATAAAAACAAAACTACACAGAAAACATTTCTCAATCAGACTGGCAAAATTTCAAAAATCTAGCAACATACTCTTTAAAAGTGTATATGTAATCAAGAATTCTTAGAAATCTCTGGTGAGAATACCAGACTATGGTCAATAGACCAAATTTGGCCTTCCTATTGATCTTTAAATAGCATTTCCCATTAAAAATAACCAGAGTTCTTTGATTCTATAGAGCACAAATAGATGAGCTGAACATCTCTTAAAATCTGAAAGCAAGGACTTTCTTAAAACTCACTGAGGGGTTGCCAAAAGGATAGAAAAGATACCTTAAAGAAATTCCCATGGGCCAAAAGTAGCACCAGTTATCCAATGGATTGAAACACCTCAAGTATTCTTAAATCAATGAGTCCAAAGTTATACTAAGTAGAACAATTCCCTATCAGTCAATTCTGGAGAATAGCAAGAAACCAACTCATTATTTTGAAAACTGGTGAAGAAAAGAAAATTGCTAGGCTATGGAAACAACCCCGGTGTCCCTCACTGGAAGAATGGATCCAAAAACTGCGGTA
>PVKS010020164.1:0-37264 GCA_004027875.1 Aplodontia rufa | reverse complement strand
AAGGACAGTGAAAGAGAGAGAGAGACAGAGAGAATCAATTTTTATTGAGTTTTTCACATGGCTTTTGTTGCCCTGACACTGGGATTTGAACCCGTGTACTTGTGCGTGCCGGGCAAGTGCTGTAACTGTTGAACCACCTACTCCAGCCCCTGGTAAAGTTTTTGAGAATAGTAATATTTGAGTTTTTGAAAAAACAAATGAGGCAGTATGAAAAAAATAAAGACAAAAAGAAGAATGAAAAGATGATTCCAGGTTAGATCAAATAATGAGAGAAAAGAATGGTGGCTGTGTATATTGCCTATTTATCCTAAAATCTTAAAATCACAGTTAAGTTTCTAAGATGAAAACTAATTGTCAACCAGTAAGACTGAGAACATGTTAGAGACATAAAGGACTAATTCAGCTGCCAACCGTACAAATGTGTGAGGTCAAATATAACTAAATATGAGGTTAAAATAGAGCAGTTAGCTTGGTTTAAATTATCCTGGAGCCCATTTGAATGTTCCAAGCATCCCCCATACTTGAACATTAGAACTGGACAGCATCAGACTGGAGGGATCTTTAGAGGCCCTTTTGACCAAATCATTGGCAGATCAAAATCAAGTGGTACAGAAAGACCCACATCACACAGATCTCTCAGTAGGCCCAATTCTAAAATACAATATTAATTGGATGACAGACTGAGATTTGTTTACAACAGGGGCCTTTTGGATGC
The DNA here is from genome assembly GCA_004027875.1 of Aplodontia rufa. Lineage (NCBI taxonomy): Eukaryota > Metazoa > Chordata > Mammalia > Rodentia > Aplodontiidae > Aplodontia > Aplodontia rufa. The sequence continues at coordinate 36,549 of PVKS010020164.1, read as the reverse complement.
CTTTAGCTGCCCACGTACAGAGCATCTGCTTCCTGAGACCAGTGAGGCTGTCTCTATCTGCCTTTGTGAAAAGTCCTTTAGGATTCTCAGCGGCATCTTCACCTTTCTGTGGGTACATGCACAAGAGAGAGTGCATGCAATGAGAAGCTCAAAGAGGAGTCTTGATGGTTAATGATGTATAAAATCCTTAATATTTGCATACGCAGTCACTTCTTAGTTATTCTGTAATGGATTAGCTAATTTTCACATTATCCATGCTCTCTATTTCTGGTTTTGTAAAGACAGTTTCAGCAGAGAGGAAGAGATATAATTTTTTTGCAGGTATTTCTTCAATTCATTATAAATTAAATCAAATCTTCAATATACCAATATCTAAACCTCTCTTTTGAAAAGCTGTATACGTTCTCATCTTCATTGAAATTGGAAACCAAGCTTTAAAAATGTTATCTGATAAATCTGATAAAATATGTAGGCAGTTTGACACTTCTAAAAAACATAGATAAGGCTACCAGCTTACATCATATGGCTTAATAACTATACTAAGGTGTAAAATTCAACATGGAGACATTATCTCTTAATCATTCAATGACCAGGACATTTGCATAGTAAGAGTTAAAACTATAGTGGACTTAAGAGATGACCTCTTTCTTTCCATACTGGTCTAACTTAGGCAACTTAGCAACCTCATTCATGGGCACAGCTGCAATTACCAAGCGATTTATAAATTCTCTCTTTTGAACCTCAAAACTGATATGCTTATTATAGAGAAATAAGACCAAATTTAGTGCTTATAGTATTTTGAATATCTTCATCCCATAAGGAAATAAAGGGGGACCTTGACCAGCTGAAAGTCTGACAAATCTCTCACCTCAAATTCTTTAAAATTGTAGCCTCAATTTTATCAGGTAAAATCAAGACTCTGAAAAATGATTTGAGGTAAATAAAGGAAGACAGAGTGTTGTGAAACTCAAGTTGAGGAGTCTCATGAAACAAAGTAGGGAGTGGAGGGTGATCCTCCTGGTCAGCAGCCTTCAAAGGGCCTGTTGACAGAAGAGCTGATATGCATTTGAACGCACACAGTGTTTGTCAAATAAATGTTATGACTTTATTGTTTGAAGAATTTTTCTTTGTCTAGCAAGTTTCATGATCTGGAACACTGTGTGTTATGGGGATTGATATTCTTCAATATTTTCCAACTGCCCCCTTGGCATCTCCACTTAGATACCAAAGTCATCCATCACATCCAAAACTGAAGTCATGAACTTTCTTCGAAAGCCTGCTTTTAGTCTTCTATTGCAGTGAATAATGACTCCATACATCTCTCTAATCAAGCCAGAAATCTGAACATTTTTCTCTCTTCTTCATTCCCCCCTATTCAATCCATGACCAAGTCCTATCAATATATGGACTTTTCTTTCAGCCTAGGCTTCAAATCACTCGGTACTTCCAATTTCTTTAACATGGAGAACAAAATCTGACTTGGACTTCACAAGGCTGGACATGGCCTAGTGTCCTCTTCACCTTGTCCCTTTGTCTGAGGCCCTCTATTCCACACGACCTCCTCCCAATTCTTCCAACACATGCTGCTAGTGTGTTCTCTGCAGTGTCTTCCACACATATTCCTCACTTGCTTACTAGACACCTACCTGTCTAGAGGAGGCCCCTAACTCAAAACGTCATTAAGACACCATTGCTAATTGACAATGACCAAATCGTACTTCGAAAAGAGAGCTGCCTGTATAAGTTTAGTAAATAGTTGATATAGGAATGAATAGAATATATATAGCTGCATATACCATAACTACCAATAATACACAGCAATCTCCCACTGAAGTATTCCTAGTTGTGGTTTTAAGAAAATGTAGCTTTGTGTTATTATACCCAAATACTGAAATGTGTAATTTATTATCCAATTTGCAAACTTTCAGAAGTGGTTTAGCTGCATAAGATGAAATCCATGGGCAAGATGATGGCACAACAAACCACCACAGCTCCCCAACAACTAAAGGAAGTGGAAAGTGAGGAAAATTCACAGTGCCTTGCCACAGTTTGCCTTTGAGCTGTTTGTATTTGAGGACCTTGATGTATCACTGATTTCCCCTTAGTCTCCATTCTCTAGATCTCAACCTTGACAAGGTGATCTTGGCAACCGGAATACTTTTTAGGTATGTAGCTCCTTAAACAGGAGCTAAACACCTTTTCCAAATGTAATGGTATCTTTTCAAAAACAACAACAACAAAACAAGTATACAGATGTGATATACAGGCTATGATGAAGAAAATATTACAGAAATCAAGATGAAATAGACTACTGAAAGCGTAAATCTAAATGTTGTATAAAGAATCTTCATGTTGTGTGTGTGTATGTGTATGCATGCGTATGAGTGTGTGTGCTGGCTCCATAAATATAGAATATATATGTCTGCCTTCTGTCCCCAACACTCTACCACCCTATCACCCTACTACCTAGTCTTGCTTCTACTTTTTTTTTTTCAAGAAAAAAAGAGAGAGAGAGAGAATCAATTTTATTTAGTTTTTCATGTGGCTTTTGTTGCTCAATACACTTCATTGTGTTCATGGTGCTAGGGTTTGAACTCGTGTACTCATGCATGACAGGCAAGCACCTTAACCACTGAGCCACTGCTTCAGCCCCAAGTCTTGCTTCTGCTCATGTTAAGACCAAGCCAAGACTCTGCTCTGGTTGGCAAGAGATTTTGAACAGCACTTCTTATTATGGGAAAGACTCTTCCTTGTGTGACTAAGGGAAATGCCTTTGTCCCACCCCAGTGCAGTCCCTCACTGTTCATCCAGTCTTCCCTGTTCAGACTCCCACCACCTGCCTTCCATGGACATGCCTCCACACTGGCAAGACTTCCATCACAACCAGCAATTCTTAGTCCCTCCGTGCACAGCTGCTGTGCAAAGACTCAAGGGCAGAGTCTCAGAGATTATGTTTTTGAATAATGATTTCTGCAGAGATTTCTACAGTAATAGTTTAAAAAGTTGAGTTCTCATTTAATTTATCCTTTAAAATTCTGTTTGAGATTCCACAATCTAGGACATGCCACTCTCTCTAGTTACAAGTTTTCTGGGCTCTAGAGCTACGAGGAACATAGGATCTTTTAGAGTTTTATTACAAGTTATGGCTTGTTTATTCCAATTAAAAATCCCCAATTACCCAGAATCATTCATTTTATAATCCTTGGTGTCTAACATATTTATGGCACATGCATTCTCTGTTCTCCATTCAAAGTAACCTAGAATTCTGTTTTTGTTTTTAATCATTCATGACCAAAAATGAATATCATGAAGTGTATTTATCACTGAAATGACTGGCTTTATGATATTCAAGTGTCCACCACTTTTCAGGCAGCTGTGCTTCCACCTACTTACGGCAGGGGTGATTCATAACACAGCAATGCTGGTGTCCCTGTCCTCTTGGTGGCACAGATGTCTAATTGATCAAGAATTTCTGGGTAAAAGGATATGCTCTCTGTGAATTTTGTTTACCCTTTCCTACCTCAGCTTCTTGGCATAGATTTCTTAAATCTGATTTTTTTCTTTTGGTGTGAAGGGACATCTGGTAATGGAGGTAATAAAGAAGGGACTGGAGAAAGCACTCTTCACTTTTGCTCTCTCCCCAAAGCTATTTGTTCACATTAAAGTTTCAGATGTATAATGCCTTGTTGAAAGGAGCAAAGTATTTTTTGGCCATAGAGTTATGAATATAGACATAAAGAACATATTGCTGTTCTGTTTGTAGAGAGCATTAGCAAAGATTCTCCTTGATTTTTTTGAAAGCTTCTCAAAGGAAATCTGTTTGTGATTAAACTCTGTGCCAATTTGAATGGACAACTTCCTAAACAAGATAAAAGCTTTATGATAGAAAATCAGGAAGAAACTCAGTAACAGTCTGAACAGTCTGAGGATACCTCTGGGAAAGCTCTGGTCCCAGAAACTAATTATCAGCTTTGCTTTGTAGTTATGGCTGCAACTTACAAACTAAGACCATCCACCAAAGTCTCAGAATATCTGTAGGAGGATCCTAAGAGGATGATCTCATTGGAAGCTTGCTCCTTCTACATGAAGCCCTTTGTGAGTTTTCTTAGAATCAGTAATTCAAGTCAGAGAGAAATAGAAAACAGCACTTCAAGCCTTGTTTAGCTTGAACAGCCACAGAGGACTTTTTGCACTATGTATCTAATAGGCTTTGCACTGAAAATCTTTGGTCATTGCTGCCAAATCCTGGCTCATGGCATATGTCATGCATAGCAATTTCATTAGGTAATCAACAACCTGTCCCATTGATGTATCCTGCCCCAACCTCCATTCGGTGACACTGCCCTTAGATAATGTCTAAGCTTTCATATTTGCAGAAAAATCCTCTTTTCAGAAAGCAGATAATTCATTTAATTCTAGCAACTGGCTATTAGCTGTATAAACACATCTCTCTGGGCTTTCCAAATAAGCATAGCCTACATTTACCACTTTTCCCCCCAGAATAGAGAAGTTTGATAACTCAAAAAGTTTAAAAAAAAAGGCTAATGACTTTATATGGATAAGTATATAGCTGTAATACAATATATATGTAATAACAGGAATATTAGTCCTTCTCCTTGTGTTGGTGAGAATATAAAATAAATTAAGAAATTGGAAACAAATAAAAATACTTGGGAAAGATTGGTGGCAGGGAGAGCTCATACATGAAGCTGCTGGCCCCAAGTGGCAAAGCACTCGTGGAGCCGGAAGTCCAGCCTCCCCCATCAGATGACAGGACTCCTCCACCTCCTTCTTGGGGCTAAACCGAGCCAACCACCAGCTCTCTCTGTGACCAGTACCTTGCTGCAAATTGCTATGGGAAGTGCCATGTGGGTTTTGTGTTCCCCTGAGATTATTCAGGTGTAAGTATAAAACTGATGGCAGTTGGAGAAGGTCAACATTACATATTCATCTTATTTTAAATAATTGATGATGTTTCCTGTCTCTGCTTACATTAATTGCTCTCAGGTGTTAGAAAATGGCTCAGTGAGCTGCCTTTTAATGTATTTCTTTAGAAAGACAGTGTGGCTGCTCTTTGGAATAGTAAAAGCAGCATGTACTGTGCAGGACTTTCTAACTAGAGGTTAATAAAAGGAAATTGAACATATGCATTGACATTCTCTATCATGTGCAGAAGAATGAATCTAACTATGCATCCAGGATGTGAGCGATGTTTTTATCCAATGCCAGAATAAAGCTCATGTTTACCCAGGTTATTCTGGTTGGATGTGGCTGTGGAAACCAATTTGAAGTTTTCTGGGAGAGTGACACTGATAATGAAGTATGAAATGCAATGTTGTTTTTTTAATAAGTCCATAGGGTGATACTTTCTATCACATACAACCTATAAGCATTTTTTCAAAGGACACAATGTCTTATAAAAACACAGGATATTATTTAAAAAAAGGACATATAGAGGAGTCAGGTTCCTGCAAAAAGGCTGATTCTTCTGCTTTTTAAAATAATAATTGTCTCACTTATAGGCATATATTAAAAGACTTGTTGTTTTCTTCTGTTTAGACATGTTTTTCAAGGAGAAGCTGAGCAAGCAACACAGCTCAGTCTAAGTCACTGCTCCATTTGCACATTCTGCATTGGTGCTTCTATGAACCAGATTTATGATGCATATTTACTTAAAGATCAAGAAACTTCTGAAATACTTTTCTGTAATGTATGCTTCCGGAGTGGGATCCTTTAATCAAATTCAAATCAAGTCAACTTAGATTCAAGCTGAATGTCAGAAGCACAGTGATTGGCTATCCAGAAAGGGCTGTTGGCTTTTGGGAATGTCCTGGGGGAAGCAGCTGTACTTGGGTGTCATCAGCCAAACATGAGATGTCTGATGGCTATGTCTGGCTCTGGCAGTCCCAAAACCCATTACAAAGGGAAGATTCTGGGGAAATCCATCTTCCTCTTGTTCACCTCCCCTAGTTTGTAGGTTACATGAAAGGAAAAACAAGAGAGTTACATATAACATTTAAATTTAGGATTTGTACTTTTTTAAGTTTTCAAGAGGACAGCAACAGTAACCCAAAGAGCTTTGTTTCCAATCTAAATTTCAGCTGAGTAGAAAGCAAGATATTTTCTAACCATTGTAAACCCTAAACAATTATTAACTTTGTGAAGTTAATATACAGTACTTCATATTATATTGACCTACACAACCATTTACTTGTGAACAAAATACCTAGCAGAGTTAAGTGTGTGGGTAGGTGTAGATACACACGCAGATGCACACGTCAAATCAACACACCAGCTGTTCAGCATTATTTACAATATATCGGCATCGCTGTTGACCTAAAGAGCTGAAGAAAATAGCAGGCCATATTTTCAGCTTAGTAAAATCCTTCAGTAGGGAGTCCTTTATGAACAATTACAAGCATTTGCTGGAAATACATTTGCTGATTTAACAAACTGGGTAGGACAAATGTTTAACATGCTGTCGTAATGATGTTCAGATGCTTTTCTTAGTATTCGTTGATCTGAGATAATGCGTTCTTGTCCAATCATGCTACAAAGAAGCAGAGGAAATAAATAAATAAATAGATGTAATGTGATGCGCTCTCACAATAGCTGGGCTGCTGACTGCCCCTGACAGATGGAAAAAAAAAAAAAGTCAATATGATGTCTGAGACAGCCAAGGCTTGGCAATGCAGAATAAATTACATGATTCGCTGAATGCCTGGGCTTCGCTCAGACATACAAAAAAATTGGAAAGATAAAAGCTTGCATTGGCTTCAGATGATATTTACTGCTTGATGGATTTACTAGCAGCCCCAGTACAGTCGTACTGTATTGAATTATTGGCCTCTATTTAGCTGTGTGTCCGTCGGAGCTTGAGTGTCCATTTAAGCATAAGTGAGCTGGAGGCCCGCCAAGCCTCTCGGAGGCTCTGGGTACAGAGAAAGCGAATGGCCACCAGCTTGAATAACAGGGAGCTTGAGGACACTGGGGGAGGCAACGAAGCCCAGCTACAAAGTACTTTCTTATCAATATTAATGCCAAAATAAATATTAATGGAGGCTGCCCGGCATACCAGTTTTGAATGTGCCTTGTTTTCTTTGTATTTTAACACAAATGGCTGGAAATGACTGTGTGATTTCTCTGTCTCTCTCTCTCACACGCTTTCTTTCTTTCTTTGAATCTAAGAAGGAATTTGGAAAAGACCATTAGTTTTACTGCTGCCGGTCATCACAGCGGCAGGGTTTCTAGAAGGCGAAGGAAGCAAATGAAATGCTGTCTTTAAGAGGTATATGACTTCCAATAAAATATATGATTAGAATAGTAATGTATAGTACAACAGCTATTGTTATGGATTCCTCATTGCGTTGTGCTATGGCAGCGCAGTTGAGAAGTAGCATTTCATCTAGGAGAACACAGCAAAGCACATTGTTATTGCTTCAAAAAGAAGATGGGTGCGTAGGGACCAGGGGTCTATGGGAATTCTCTCTACTTTCAACTCAATTTTGCTGTGAACCTAAAAGTGTTCCCCCACTTAAAAATAATGCTTATTAATTAAACAAAAACACATATGCACACAAAGGAGGTGTGGATGGGTTGGGTCTGGAGGGGAAACAAAGAGAACTCGGTGCTGAAAGCATTGCATTGAGCGATCCAGGGCCGAATACCAGCCACCTACTATATTTTTTGTAAGAGAAAGGGACAATGAGAAAGAGAGAAAGAGAGAGCCAATTTTAATTTATTTTTCCATCTGGCCTTCATTTCTCTGACATTTACTTGTGTACGTGGTGCTGGGGTTTGAGCTTGGGTCCTTGAGCGTGCCAGGCAAGTGCTTTGCACAATATGTGTGCTGTAGGAAAGAAGGGGTAACTGGGGGAGATGCAACAATCAAAGAGAGGGGCAGCCTCCGGCAATTATTCCCAGGCTTATCGGTATTGATGAAAGATGAGGGAAGGGTTGTAGTCCAGGTCTCCAGAGTGAGATCCACAGTGAGAGTTCTCAGACATCTGTGTAAGGCAACTGCTTCCATTAGCAGCACAAAGAGACCAAATGTTCTGGGGAGAGGCACTTGGAGCATGCCAGCAAACTAAGTGTGCAAGGTCGGCTTCAGCAGGGTTTGCACGTTCTGGCAAGAATATGTACAGTTTCCAGGGTCAGAAAACAGGTTGCATGTGAACCATTGGCGTTAGCTTGCCGTGCAACCCTGACAAAATCCCCTAATTTCTTTTGTACCCATTTCCTAGCCTTCAAATAGTTGAAGATGCCATCATAACAATTAACCTGTTCATAAGATGGAGCATGAGTGATTTAAAGGTGTGTACAGTTTCTGCAACTTAAACTTCGAAGGACATTTTCATGATTTCTCCTTTTTTCTCTTCACAACACAGTGATACGGGTCTTACTCTGCCCATTTTATAGAAGAGAAAAGTAAGGCACAGTTACTTCTACCAGGTCACAGAGGCAGATCATAGAAACACTGAAACTGGACCCCATATCTCCCTTCCATTTCTCCTCCTGAGCTATAAAACTTGAACAACAGTCACGATCCCCTCTTTCAGCAGTAGGAGTAGGCTGTGATTCTGTGGGCCCGGAGTGCAACATAAACATGAACTTGACTTGATATAGAGACTCCTGTCAGGTCTCCAAAGTCCCCCAGCCCTCTCCCTAGTTCTGATCTGCCTCTATGAGGGGGTCCTGGGCCCAGCAGTGTTTGCATCAGGTAGCTGGGGGAGCTCAAGGCCGCATGTGTCTAGGATGAAGCCCCTCAGCTGGCTTCAGGGAGATCAGGTTACACAGGGGCTCAAGGGTGGGAGATGCCAGAGTGGGCCCTGCCTGTTTTCTGCTGGGTGCTGCTCCCGCACAGCAGACACTTCACAACAATCAACAAGCATCTATTTCTGCCTGACCGGTGCTGCCACTAGACACTTAATGTCCATTCTTTGTATTGCTTTCTCAGAACAAAGAATCCATAAGGCAAACAGAAACAACCATTGTAGTTCAGACTTACAATAATGGAGAGTAATTGTTGTTTTCATTTTGAGGCTTGACATACATCATCTCACTTCTTTGTCAGAATGGAGCCACAAAGTTGGTGGTATTGTTTCCAGTTTCCACAGATAAATGAATTGAGGTTCCAAGAGGTTAAATCCTTGGTCAGGGTCACACAACTGGTAAATCAGTAAGCTCAGTTTCAAAGCCCAGATTTGGCTGGTTCCAAAGCTGAGGTTTTCCCAGCAGATGTGATGCTTTTCCTAGGGCATCCCTGAAAAGTATGTTCAAATCATACAAGAGAGTAGGTAACATATTTTAGAAAGATTTCCATGATAAAAAACAATGTCAATCTTTTCCAATGATACTTTTAGAAAGAAAGAAAGAAATGCTATTATTTATTGTAACTTATTGCTTCTTGTTGGGATTTTTTTTTTTCCTAGAAAGCCCTAAGTGGTTTGGTGACTTGTGTAGTACATGGAAAGACTTAGAATCAAACCGGCCAGAGTTCCAGGCCCAGCCCCATCAAGGGCTAATGTTCAGATTTTGCAAGAACTATTAAAACCTTCCCATGCATCACTATAGTCAAGTACAAGGAATGGGAATAATAATGCTTTGTTTGCAATATTTCATTAGCAACATTGAAATCATGCACAGTGGCTTAATACTTGATGCCTTTTATTAATGCTATCTATATAAGAGTGAGCACTATTGACTTCATAGCAGTATAACTATGAAGTACCTGCCAGGCAGTATCATAAAATGAGCAGAACAGGACAGAAAGGGTGTTTTATTACTCTTACGAAGTACCCAAAATGATAATGATACTAGAATAATCTGTACATTATAAATAGGTCAGAGCTGCAGACACACATGGAGCAGGGATCTCCTGTAGAAGGAGTGCCAATGTTTCAAAGAAAAGGGCAAAAGTGACCTTGCACTAGGCACTGTCTGTAGCAACTGCTTGTGGGAGGTAGCTGTAAGTGACACCTTATCTCTTGGTCAGTGTGACACAACTTATGATTCGTGACTGTTATCACACCAGGAACTAGAAAGCAGGAGCTCTGTGCAGGCGAAACACATAGCATTGCCATGACATGAACCTAATCGTGCAATCTGGCCACAACATGATTTCATGTAATGGCAAAAACATACCCATAACCTCTGCACATAATGTGCGAAAATTGGTTTTAACATTTCCTTATCAACATATGCATTTGGAGAGTCTATAGATTTCTGTTACTAATACTAGGGTGAATGACCTTGTAAAAGAGAACAAATTGAACCACTTTAATAAACATCTTTTAAAAGTAAAGCACTACATATAAGCCTCACATTTTGACTTATTAAAAATAGCAACACTGTGTGCCTTAATCTCATGCTCTTGAAACTGTTATTTCCAGATATTTTTTTCTGAATGTTTGCATGAAAGTTGACTGAGGCTTTTCTTCAATACATATGCTAAATATCCATTGGATATATTAACACTTACTAACAGTCACTTACACAAAGTAGAGCCTGATTAAAATCTATCTGTAATTAGAGTCAATGCTAGGTGTGCTGAGGGGATCCAGGTTGATGAATCTGCTAATTATTATTCTCTGAGTCAGATCCTGCCAACTGTTTGGTTTTGCATTGAGGCAAAGATAGAGTCTAGAATTGTCAGAGTAAGGAGGCCACCTAACCCACCCTTCATTATACACTCATATAGTTTCAGACTCCAAGATGCATGTCAGTTAGGGATAGTCTGGTTCATAAGAAATATTAAAAACATAAAAATATAAAGTCATAGTGTGAATATTTAAAATCTGCACATAGGAAAAAGAGTAGTTATCAGGCAGAACACAAGGAGTGAGAATAGATGACTAATCTTAAGATTGAAGTGATTAATAGGAAAGTTCCCTTGGGATCAATCAATAGTAGGCCACTATTCTCCAGTATATTTATTAACAACCTGGAAGATGGATGAGGTGAGAAGTAGTTGAATTTGTCGATGACAAAATTGAAAGATTTAGGAAGATAGTGAACAACTGCAGAAATATAATCTCAGAAAGCCTCGTATTAAACTAAGATAAACAAGAAAGCAAGAAGAAGACTAGGAAGGAAGGAAAGAAACTGGATACACTAGATTGTCTCAAAAAAGAGAAGTAAATTATGAAATTTACTGTGCATTATTAAAAAGAATCTTTTCTGAATATTCAATAGCAGACTAAGTCTGATTAAGGACTAGGTGGATGGCTATGAATAATTTTGTTTACAAATCAGGAGTAATTAAGCTAGTAGATATCCATTCTGGATTGTAAGAAAGGAAGTCATCTTTAGCCACATCGTGACCAGTCCATGACAATTCTCAGCATCCCATTACTTCTATGAGAACTCTTCCTTAACTTGTCCACCATGTCCGATTTTCCTGAAACTCATTTTTTACCTCTCCAGCTTTGCTACTTTATGCCTAAATGTGATACCTAAACCAGACCTATCTTCAAGTCTCCAGAGGGGTATCCCCACTATAACTTTTGTACACAAAACACATCTAGAAGATTTGAAACCAAGAGAATGGATTGCCTGCTTTCTAAATGACCAAATTAGAAAGAAAACATTAAGTATTAGGGGCAGTGAAAGTAAAGTTGTCTTGGATTTTGAAATTTGTTTTAAAACCCATAAGTTATAAGTGAATATGAAAACTGCCTGAATTGCTCATAGTCCCAACCATAGCATTTGCTAGAAGGTGGCAGGGGAACTACCTCCTTTTTAAACCCTGGCCGCTGCTGGTTCTGGAAGCCCTCTTTGTTCTACTTTAGTCTCTGATGACCATGATCATGGGGATGGCTCCTATGACAGCACTGTGGGCTGTGACTTCTTTCTTATATGTTAAGAGAATGTGAAAGTATGATAAGAGAGAGATTCACCAGTAAGCATCATTCTGGAATGAGTAGGAATTTCCCCATGTGACAGCTGATTCGCAGAGAGCCTTTGTGGCTTACTTGGTTTTTCTGCGGTGTGGTGAGTCAGTGTTTATCTGAGGTGTTGGCATCCTAGTCTGCTCCAGCAGGGTTTCCACACTTCCTAGAGAACTTCTATCATTTCTTTGGACAGGAGCGCAAGACAGCAAGGCCCATAAAGACAGCCTTCTTTCTGGTTTTCCCATATGGTGGAGAGAAAGAGGAGGCAGTCTCTCTCCAGTTTCTTCTTATAAGAACACTAATCTCATCATGGCTTCACTCTCATGACCTAATTATCTCTAAAGGCCCCTTCTCCAAATACCATCCCACTGAGGGATTACAGCTGTAACATGTGAATCCTGGAGGGACACAAGCATTCAGTCTGATTTATGAATTATAATATCTTTAATGTACACATAAATACACACACACATACATCCTTGTTGAAATTCTCTGTGCAGCAGTGGAAATTTAGTATAAAATAGGCCTTTATTGCATGCTATTGAGGAAATGTTCCCTGAAGAACTAAAGGGATTTGTCAGGCAACGAGCCCTGCATGGGAGACCACCCATTATAAGCATCTCAGGAGTGATGCTGTTATAGTGAGGCTCCACTGTAAAAGATGCATCTATGATCATGAGTGAGGCAATGGGATATTATAAAGGGAAAAATCTCCCCCAGTAGAATCATTCATACTTAAGAAACTAATGAGATCATCCGCCAAAGATAATGAATCCATTAGTTGAAAGAGAAATCAAATTGCAAATCTATATCTTATATTTATGCTGTTGTATATAAATATTAAATGAAATATGTATGGAAAATGCCTCATCTTTTTACCCATGTGTCCAACTGAAACATTTCCAAAGTAAATAAGAAATCTCATTCAAATTGTTCCTAGTTTTCATGATCTCACTGGGAAGAGAAAGGATTTTCTTCAATAGTTTGTTGTAAGTCTGTCATTATACTGCAGTGAGGTAATTTGCTAAAACAGCTGCCTCTAATGAGTAAACCTTTCCATCTGGCACATCCAATATAGACACAAACAAGCTCATCAGTTTAAAAAAAAAGTAAAGAAGAACTCTATTTCACAAAAAAAGAATAATTCTATTTTCTGAAGTGTCTCCAACTTTTTGTCATGCTCATGACGTGTTGCCTCTAGATGGATTACAAAACATTTATAGTAGAAACATCCATCACAAAAAAGTACTAGACAAATGGAATGCTGGTGTAACATGTTAACTTGAAATGGGAATGACCAAACAGGGTTTTCACAACATGCAGATTTTTTCACTTCTCTTTCATTCTGAGAAATTACTAGCTCCTTAGCGTAAAGTGTCATGTTCCATTCAGAAATCCAGTCTAATTCACACTGCACTTTTAACTAACAAGATATTCCAAGAAAACCATATTAAAATGATTGATGGGAAACTACATAATATTATAATGTCCTAAACTATTAATTCATTTGGTGTAAAATGTTGTAAAATATTAACTATTTTCCTTTACCAAGTATCTGTTACTACTTATTTTACTGTTTTTGAACAAATAAATGAACTTAGGTTTGAGTAACCAAATTACCTATTTTACCTTGTTATTAACTATAGATATTTTGGCTTCTGGCAGATCAAGTGAAAGCTAATAAAATTTTTTTTAATAAAGCTAATTTATTTGTTATTTCTTTTTAGAAATCCAGTCATTGCTATTTCTCAAATTCCTTATACTGTATGCTTCCTAGGTTGTATTTAAATATAGACAAATATGGAATTGTGTAAAAAAAAGAAATGATATATTTAGCTTAGAGTTAGATTTTATAACCCAGATCTTACTGAAATGTTGCCTAACAAAAACTAAATAAATGCTCATTAAAATGGAAGTCAGAGAGGTGAATATGCCAGGGAATCTCAATCCAAGTGCTGTCACTCTCGTTAACAGATCAGTAAGAGATGGGTGATGTAGGCATGGTCTTAGCATGCCTGAGCCTATGCCAGAAGGTTATCAGCCTTTTTGAGGAGGTAATACCACAGCTTTAATTTTCTTTCTGACTACAGGGCATAATGTAAAATTAATGTGCATCATGTCAAGGTTATGACAAGGCAGTGTTGTCGAGAAGAGAAGACTGTTTGCCCCCTCCCTCCAAACACTTCCACATACCGTGATAATACATTATTGAGAAGTAAATTTCTTGTCACTGTCAATAGTGGTGAACTGGTAAAGGATGCTTTTCAGCAGTAATTATGCGAGAGGAAGTTAACAGACTTCTAAAATTCAGTCTGATAACAAAGAACATACTTTGTTTACTCATAAAACAAAAACAGGGCCACCTTATCTAATATTAATGCAATAAAAGGAAATTCAAATAAAACATTTGTTCAGCAACTATCACGTGCATAGCATTGTCTCTAGTAGAAAGGAACAATGGGGGATGGCAAACAAATGGCACCTATCTTCTTAGCATCCGAGTTGTCAATCAGTGTTTCTCAAACTTTGATCCTGCAGGCCTTTGACAGGTCAAAATCTGTAGTTTTATTAAGACTGCCTTCCATCATGGTTCTAAAATAAACAGCTAGTGCTGAATTATGACTCCACTGAAAACATTAAGAGAGCTCAGCATCAATAGCACATCCCACCTGGCCTCGATCATCTTACTCTTCTGATGGTCCTACACAGCCCAGAGACAGAGGGAAACTCAGGGGTAAGTATAAGGTGAGGAGTTCTGTGGATAGAATATAGGATTGTTAACGTTTACCAAATAGAAGTGTTTTTGTTTTTAAAGAGAGAAGGACAGTGAGAGAGAGAGAGAGAGACAGACAGACAGAATCAATTTTTAATGAGTTTTTCACATGGCTTTCGTTGCTCTTACACTTAGCTGTATACATGGGTGCTGGGGAGTTTGAACCCATGTACTTGTGCATGCCAGGCAAGCGCCATAACCACAGAGCCTCCTCTCCAGCCCCCAAATAGAAGAAGAAGAAATTTTAAATGGTGGTATTTTCCCCCCTTAAAAAGAATAGAGGGGCTGGCGCTGTGACTCAACTGTTGGAGTACTTGCATGGCATGCACGAGGACCTGCAATTCTGACTTAATTTGGTAAGTACACAGGGTCATTCATACTAGCACAATTAATTTATTGACTAATTTGTACCTTATGATTGTACTAGGCAGGTGGTGATTGTTTACTTGTACAAACAAGTTGCTGAGTCATTCTGTCTTAGTACTTATACTCAAAATGGAGTAACTCATGGCAAACTACTGCTTTATATAATGAAGTAACTTTGTATTAGGCACAGCCTGAGAATTATTGTTCAATGCATTATGGAGTGACTCAGCAGGGTACAGCCTACTCTCCAAAGAGCACTTGCCTGACTTGCAGGGATCCTGAGTTTTATCTGAATGACCACCTAAAAATAACAACAACAAGAAAAACCCAGAGATCCAGAAGGCTGAGAAAGGAAGATCACAAGTTCAAGGCCAGCCTCAGCAACTTAGTGAGACCCTAAACAACTTAGCAAAATCATGTCCCAAAATAAAAAAAAAAAAATAATAATAATAATAAAAAGGGTTGGGATGTAGCTCAGTGGTAAGGTGCCCCAGATTCAATCACAGTACCAAAAACAAAACAAAGAAGCCAAATCCCTAGAAAAATAGAGGAACCCAAAGGAAATGATGTTGTTGAGTAAATTTTAGAAAAATGGGATTAAATGAAAGAAAGCAGTTTGGAAGCATAAATTTATGGTAAAAACAGTTGACACAAAAGCCAGTGTTCAAACTAAAGTTTTGTAGCAGCAATGAAAACAAGGGGAAATATATATACCCTGTAATCTGATTTAAAATGCGGAAAGATGAATATGGATCCCTTTTCCCCCAACACATTAAATCAAATCCAAATAGTCCTCCAAAAGAAAATCGATTATGACTGTGTCCACATTTTCTCTCTTTAGTCACTAATAAAGCATAGTATTATATGTGGATTAGCCATGATGAGACAGTTTTAGGAGAGATAGTAAAATGGCTAGGTAGTCAGGACAAAGGGCCCCATCTAAGAGCTAGCTGGTAGACAGTGATTGACAGAGCATACTCAGGGCCTTCATATGCAAACGGCCTTGAGGCTCACCTGTGGGAGCAACTCCTTTGTCCCTGAGGATGGAAAACTAAGAAATGGGGGTAGACACAGTTGGGAACTTGGAAAGAATTGCTACCTGTTTTGCATAGATTTTAACCAATGACTTTGGCACTAAGTCTCAATGCCTGCTTTGCATAGGTTTCAACCAATGATGTAGATGCATTTTTCAATGCCTGGTTTGCATGAATGTTAATTATGTTCATACCCCAAATCAATATAACTGCTGGCCTGACCTCCATTAGATGGTGTCCTGCTTCCAGGTGTCCCTCCACCTTGCAGAGTCTCTGCTCTCCTTCCTTAAATAAATCCTACTCCTTTTTACTCCTCCTTCCGTGATTATCCAAGGATCTTATTCTTCAAATTCATGAGGCAAGAACCCAGAAGATTGGTGCTGAATTCCCGGGGTGAATTTCCACCACACCAAGAGCTGCAACACCCAGCTTTTAGCTGGAGAGCTGCTAATGCTGTTTCGGCTGCAGACACCTGCAGCCAGCCCAAATTTCTAGTTTTAACTGTGAATCGTTGCAAACACTAAAAGCGGGCTACTTTGGCTGCTGGAATCTGTAGTGGCCCAGACTCCATTTGCCAGTGGGAGCAAATAATCTGGCCTCATCTCAAAAACCCCGCATCATTAATAAGGAAACATCAGAATAATTTTAAGAACGAGTTCAGCTTGCCCCATCTATTGCTGCTAAGTGGTCAGGTTACAGATATCTGGGAGAATCCAAGTCAAGGTCATTGCTTCCATGGTAGCAGAGTATATTTATCTTCTCAGCCTACCGTAATAAGATACTGCAGACTGGGTAGCAGACATTTGTTTTTCTGAATGCAAGAAGTCCATGATCCAGGAGCTAGCAAATTCTGTTTGTGGTGAGGTTTCTCTTCCTGGCCAGTAGATGACTACTTTTTCAATGTGTCCGTCTGTGCTTGCTTGGAAAGAAAATGAACTCTGAAATATTTTCTTCTTTTCATAAGGACACCAGTTCTTTCAGATTAGGCTCTTACCCTTCTGATCCTATTAAACCTTGATCA
This sequence comes from Aplodontia rufa, assembly GCA_004027875.1. NCBI lineage: Eukaryota > Metazoa > Chordata > Mammalia > Rodentia > Aplodontiidae > Aplodontia > Aplodontia rufa. Next base: position 19,464 of record PVKS010020164.1, on the reverse strand, counting down.
CTTCCTTATAGAAGCCTATTTTCAAAAACAGTCACATTGGAGATTAGGGTTTCAACACAAATTTTAGCAAAACAAAATTCAATCCACAGCACAGATTTAGGGAAAACTTAGGGTAGGGATGACCACCTGCAGCCTTGGGTAACTTGTGCTTGTACTAGAACAAGTTGCCCCTCCCTCTCAGTGAATGTGGTGCTATACATTAGGATGGGAAATCATGGGACTCAAATTTGGCTTCTTCTCTATCACACATGAGTTTACTTTAGGGTACAACTTGTATAACCAAAAGTGGATTTAAAGAATCTAAAGATGAATCTGGGACATCTTGGGATATCAGTAATTACAAACAGGTTCCTCAGCAGAGACAGACAATCAGAAGCCCACTTTCAAATATGGATATAGTGAAAATTCACCCTGAGATATCCAATTTGCATGATGGACAACTAGGTAGTCTGGCATGCTAGACATCAAACTCAAATTCTACCAGTTAGGATTCATATCAGAACAAGCACCCTGGTGTCTACTTGAAGGAAGCATAGGAGTGTCACAGTATAGGCAAGAACTACCTGGGATCCAAGCCGAGTTCATCTATGGACTTAGATCATGGTGTCACCGAGTGCTCCCTAATGAGAATTAGCCTAGTCACCAAGAAGCCATTGACCAGGGAAAGTCCTAGGGTTGGGATTGCCTTGATTTCCCTGGCTGGAGGCTTCTGAAGGAGGGGTAGGATTGTACAAAGGATAAGACCCTGGATTGAGGCAATAATGTCTAGACGTGACTCCTGAATCTATCCCTCGCTGATTGTATAACCTTAGACAAGTTATTTAACTTTGCGTGGTTTGTTTCCCTCATTTGTAAAATGGCCATAATTATATTGCCTATTTCAAATCAATTGTGAGGATTCAATGAATGTGTTCACAGAAACCTTATGAAAAATTCTCAAACCAAAACAGTTGAAAACATAAAAGATTTTTGTGCTCTTTTAAAGACTAGAACTGAGCAACTTAGATGGCAGGAAAACTTGAACTTAAAATAGGCTGTATATAAACCTTGTTTATCCTCCTCAATATTAATACTCATATTTTTGATACAGAAATATGAAAATGTATTTTATTTCAGAGTGTTGCCTTAGACTCAGCTTAATTATAAGGTTATATTTGGTATCTACACCTTTCTAAAACAGGAAATGCAAAACTGATTCAAAGGATTACAGAAAAGGGATTGTTGACTTAGAACAGTAACTAGCACTTAGCAATTCTATTTAAGTATTAGCTTTTAAAAGACTCCCTGTGACTAAGTGTTTCCCCATATGGAAAGGGAGAGTCATAACCATATCCACTTCATAGACTTGAATTCAGAGTACAGAATCATAGCACAGTACAGACAGCAGACGGAGTAGAGATGGTATATTCTAATCATGCATTTTACAGATATCAGAAACAGATTCCAAGCTTCCAAACATAAAAGAATGACAGCATCCAGATTTACCCTCCCACCTGAAATAAACAAAAAAAAATATAAAACAATGGTTTCACTCTGACGTTAGTCTACGATAAACAGTGAACGCAGGGAGATAGGAAATAAACAAGGTGAGCCCTATAACTGTCACATCTTTCCGCCTTGTCAGAATTACCAAGCAGAGCCCAGCAGAATACTTGAATTATGGAGGCAGAGCTGAGGCCAAGGGACCAATGTGGCTAGACTTGCAAGTCAGAGTTCTCAGCTTCTGGAGTATTTGGCTGAGAACTACAGAGACACGTACATGAAGAAACAATCTGACATAAGAAAAAGAACATTCAAAGCAATGAGAGAGGAAAACACCCAGAGTTAGACAGCACTGGAAGTAGCGCCTATCCCCATGAGCCTGATGGAAAAAATCAAGACAGAGAAAAATGTAAGATTTTTAAGCAGAGTACACAAAAGGATCTTTATGTAATACTGGAAAATAGCCCTACACTAAGCACTAATATCATCCTGACTGGAATATCCTAAAAGTAATACTCAAAAAGCTGATACTATTTCCAAATAACTTTAAAAAGCTAACAACAACAACAGAAAGCCTCAAGGATATTTATAGGAATTCAAAATATGCGGGAACCAAGAAAGTTAAGAATCTCAAAATATGGTATCCAAGCATAATATATCACAGAAACAGGAAAATACAACCCATAATAAGAAGCAGCAGCAACAATTAATTTCCTATTGCTTCTGTTATGTGCCACTTTAAACCCTGGACATTACATAAAACAAACATATGAAGACTCTGAAATTCAGACAGAGGGAAGAAAGGAGACCAGAAAAGGAATTCTGGACCCAAAGAACAGTCAGTATGTTGGTGAATCCCATGGGGTGGCTTTTAGCCTCTTATGTCACAGATTTGGTGCTAAACAAATTGGCCAGCCCTTAATACCCACATATGAACAACAACAAAAAAAAACATTCCAATGAAAGTTTGCTCTCTCTACTCAAAGGGCCATGAAAGGGGCAGCACAGCAAAATGAAAAATTCTTAGACAAAAACAGCTCTACTCCATCCAGACATAACAGAAAACAACTGCAGTCACACCCCTTCCCTTCCAGCAAAGAGCCTGTGAGGAGCCTGGATGTCCTTCCGTGCAAGTCTCTAACAGTGTACCACAGATCCCTTCTGTGATGGTATCAGAGGTCCAAAGAGGCGACAGATCCATTATCACTGTAACCTAGTGACAAGTTCCTATTCTCTAAGGTGTCAGTGGAGACCAGTAGGGAACCAAATTGCCCACCTCCCACAGTGAGGTAGCACCATTGCCCCTTTCTCTGCCAGAGTGGCATCAAAGAAAGATGCCCAAAGCAGAAGGTTGAATGCTATAGAGAATCTAATAGCATCATTTGAAAAATCCAAGTTTCATTTGGGAGTCATTCATACAAGAACGAGAAAAATCTCAAAGTGAATGAAAAACAAAAATAGATGCCAAATGCTGAGAATATAGAAAAGTTAAAATTATCTGGCAATGAATTTAAAGCATCCCTGATAAAAGTGCTTTTTAAAAGATAAATCAGAAATATACTTGGTATCAGTGAAAATACAGAAAGCCGCACTACAAAAATAGAAAGTTTCAACAAAGAAATAAAGGAGATAAAGAAAAAATAGAAATTATAGAACTGAAAAATACAATAACTTATAAAAGCTTAGTAAATGTGCTGAACAGAAGAATGGAAGAGACATGAGAAATAATCTGTAAACTAGAATATAGATCCATATAAATTGCACAGTCTGAACAACAGGGGAAAAAGATACTAAAAAATAAAAATAAAGCAAGTTTCAGTGAGTCATGAAATTATAACAGTAGATTTAACATTCATGTCTTTGAGTCACAGAAAGACAAGGGGACAAAAAGGTAAGGCTGAAAAAGTGTTGAAGGGAAAACTCGCTGAAACTTAAGAAGTTTAGCAAAATACACAAACGTACTGTTTCAAAAAGTCAATTGAACCCTAAACATGATAACCCAAAGCAAACAATTCTAGATGAATCATAGTTACTCACAGACAAGAGCAGAAACCAAGGAGACAAGAGGCAGGTAGCACAATATTTAAAAAAAAAAAAAATCCTATAGCCAGCAAAAATACTTTATGGAGTAGGAAGGCAAATTAAGTCATTCAGAAGAGGAAAAATTAAGAAAACCTGTCACCAGCATACCTACCTAAAAGAACTAAAAAAAAAAAAAAAAAAATTCACTAAGGAGGAAAACAAAGAAAGAATGGAAAAAAGTTTGGGATATCTGAAGGGAAGAAATAACATGGTAACAAACATGCATAAATATGAGATTATCCTCCTCTTGAGTTTTCCAAAGTTTGCTTCGTGGTCAAAACAAAAGATATAATGCTGTCTGATATGTTTCTAAATGAATGTAGAGGAAATAATTAAGACAATTATAACTGCAGTAGGGTAGAAGGGCATAAAGGTAGGTGAAATTTCTATACTTCACTCAAAATGTAAAAATCACAATGCAATAGACTTCAATAGATTATATAAATACATATGTACATGTATAAAATACATGTTTTAAAATACATATCTACATGTGAGTGTATAACCTAGAGCAACCACCAAAAAATGCACTTAAAAACAAGTAAATTAAAATGAAATTCTAAGAAAATCTTCAGATAACCCACATAGAGGCAGGAATAAGAAAACAGAAACAGGACAAGCAAAAACTAAATATAAAATCTCAGGATTAAAACCTAACATATCCGTAATTGTATTAAAAACAAATGATCTATATATATTAATTTAAAAAGAATGGCATAGTAGGTTTTAATAAAACATAATTCTTAACTATATACTGTCTATAAAAAGCTCACTTCAAATATAATGATATAGGTAGGTTGAAAGCAAAGGATGGAAAAATACTTGTCATGCAAACATTAATAAAAGTAAAGTAAGAATGACTATATTAATTATTAAATAAAATATACTTTATAGCAAAGAAAATTGCCAGCTACCTAGAAAAACATTTTATAATGATAAAATGGTCAGTTCACCAGGAAGATAGAGCAATCTTAAATATGTATATATCAAATGATAGAATTGCAAAATATGTGAAGTAAAATAATAAAACTAAAATGAGAAATGGACAAATTTATAATTATATTTAAAGACTTCAATATCTTTCTCTAAAAATTGATAGAACAACTATATAAAAAAATCAGCAATGGGGGCTGGAGAGGTGGCTCAGCAGTAACAGCGCTTGCCTGGCATGCACAAGTACACGGGTTCAAACCCCAGCACCCACGTACACAACTAAGTGTCGGAGTAACGAAGGCCATGTGAAAAACTCAATAAAAATTGATTCTCTCTCTCTCTCCCTCTCTCTCTCTCTCAGTGTCCTTCTCTCTAAAAAAAAAAAGTAAAAAAAAATCAGCAATGATATAGAACAATTCAACACCAACAACCAATAAAATTTAATCAATATTTATATAACACTATCTATACCATACAAGGTACCATACGAGGGTACAATACACAGTCTTTTCAAATGTCCATGGGATACATATCAAGGTAAGCCACATCCTGAACCATATCAAGATATGTAATACATATTACAAAAATATAAAAGAATAATTGATTTCTACAGAGTGTGTTTTCCAACCATAACAGAGTAAAATTAGAACAGAAAGATAAAAAAATCTCCAAACACTTGAAAATTAGACAACATGCTTCTAAACAATACATGGGTCGAAAACAAAAGACCCAAAATAAATTTCAAAATATATGGAGAGAATGAAAGTTAAAATACAGTATACTGACATTTGTGGGGCACAGTTAAAGCAGTACTCATAGGGAAATTTATAGTACTTAATTCATATATTAGAAAAAAGATCAAGTACATAGTAAAAAATCAAATAAATAATATAAAAACTTGTTTTCAACCTGTGGTAAAAAAGAGCAAAATAAGCACAAAAAAAGCAGTAAGAAAAAAGTAACAAAATAAGAAATCGATGAATCTGAAAAGAAAACAATAGAGAAAAATCAATGAAACAAAGATATGGTTTTTTGAAAAGATCAATACAGTTAACAAACCTCTAGCAATATTAACAATTAAAAAGGAAGAGAATAAATAATTATCAGTATCAAAAACAAAAATATATCATCACAGATCCGGAAGACAACATAAGGAGAAAAAATAAACACCAGCAACAACCATCATAATGCACCCAAAATTAAACAAGTAATATGACTAGCCCTGTAACTATTAAGAAAATTGAATGTGTTTTTTTAAAACTACCTCAAGAAAGGAATCTCAGGTCGAGAGAGAAATGAAAGAGGACAAGGAACTTACCAATTCATTCCATAAAGCCTATATTACACTGATACCAAAAGCAAATAATTACAGAGCAAATAAAACAGAACTAACTATAAAGGGCTGGAGTGGTGGCTCAGTGGTTAAGGCATTTCCCTGGCATGCACACGTACACAGGTTTGAACCCCAGCACCATGTACAACAACAGAATGTCAGAGCAATGAAAGCCACATGGAAAACTAAAAAAAAAAAAAAAAAAAAAAAAAAATTGATTCTCTCTTTTCTCTCTTTCTTTCTCTTACTGTCCCTCTCTCTCTTAAAAAGAGAGCGAGAAAAAGAGAGAGAACTTTAGACCAATATCCCTGGTGAATAAGAGAAAAACATTCTTAATAACATTTTGACAAGTTGAATTTAGCAACACACAAAAAAATAATTCTACACCTCAGCCAAATAAGGTTTATTCCAGAGACAAATGGCTGGTAGACTATTCAATATCATTCAATCGATGTAATCCACTATATTTAACAGGTTAAACATGTGCTTTTATCAATCAAAGTTGAAAACACATATTAAACAAAATTCAGTAACCATGATGATTTTTTTTTTTAATTTGTATTTGATAAACATGGTCTTACAATTAGGAGGAATTCATTGTCAAACAATCAAGAACAAAAGTGCAATGAAAGAACAAGCCAAGACTGGTACCAGACCATGGATTCCCCGCCTTGGGTTCCCCATGGTTCCATGTTTCCTGCCACTTAAACCATGATGATTTTTAAAACTTTCAGGAAAATGGAAATAGATGGAATCTTCCTCAATTTGATTAAGGACATCTACTAAAAACTCATTAATATTCTACTCGATGTTGAATGACTGGATGCTTTCTCCCTAAAATCAGGTAAAAATAATGTATGTATCCTTTTATCAGCCTTATTCAGTTCCCTATTGCAAATTCGACCAATACAATAAGAGGAGAAAAGGAAATAAGACATCAAAAAGAGTGGAAGTAATAAAACAGTCTTTCTTTGCAGCTGGCATAATTATAATTATCTATAGAAAATGCCTCAGAATCTCCCAAAAAAACTTAAACCTCAAGAATTAAACAGGGTGTTCACATAGGCCCTAAGATACAAGATAAACATACAAACTCAATTATATTTGTATATACTATCAATAAATATGTGGCCACCAAAATTAAAATCAGCACTATATACAATCAATCAAACAAATGAGGTACTTATGTGTAAATCTAACAAAATATGTTTAGGACTTGTTCATTAAAAACTATACAACCCTGATAAAATTATTGAAGGATATCGAAGTAAACAGAGAGTCATACCAATCACAGATTTAAGTATATGTAGTGAAGATGTCAATGCTTCCCTAAATTGATATACAGATTTTACTTTGTAATTGCAATAAAAATTCCAATAAATTCTAAAATTTATGTAAAAGATAAGGTATTTAGAACAGCTAAAATAATTCTTAAAAAGAAGAATAAGTAAAGCATGAGGAATGTCAGATTTATCATATAACTATAGTAATCAAGATCATATGGCATTTGTAGAAGGATAGACATTGGTCAATGCACAAAATTAAAAAAAAAAACTTAAAATAGATTCATCAAAATGTGCCTGACTGATTTTTTACAAAACTGCAAAAGCAATTCAGGGGAAGAAAGCCTTTTCAACAGGCAGTGCAAGAACAATGAGACATCCATAAACAAAAACATAAACATTGGTCAGCCTAAGTCTCACACCTCATACAAAAATTAACTCAAAAAGAACCACAAGGTAACACATAGAGTATGAAACTGTCAAAGTTGTAGAGAAAAAAATTCTTCTGGAACTAGATGTAGGCAAAGACTTCACACTCAAAACTAGTTCCAGAAAAAGAAAAATTGATAATTTAGACTTGATAATGTCAAAGGTTCTGCAAAAAGTGATAGAAGTATTTAAAAGTATTTTAAAAGTGCTACCGAGTGGGAGAAAATGTTTTCAAACCATATATCTGACAAGCTAGAAACTGGAAAGATATATGTATACAGAAACTGAAGAATTAAATAATGAGAATGAAATGCAAGTTAATTATAGACTTTTTCAGATAAAAGTTGGCCAAAAGACTTCATCACTAGCCACCCTGCTTACAAAAACTGTTACAGCAAGCACTCAGGCACAAGGAAAATGGAGACAGAAGGAAATGGATGTCCACACAAATGAAGAGTACTGGAAACGGACAAATATACAATTTTTTTGTATCTTTTAAATTTCTGCAGCACACAATGATTTAAAACAAAAGTAAAAATAATGTGTGTGGCTTGTAAAATATGTAAAAACAAAATATTTCATTAAAAGGTAGGATAAGAAACCAGTGTGCTATTCATGCAAGTGCTACCTAGCTACTATAACATAGATAAATATCAAAATAATTATGCTGAAAGAAATCAGAAAAAAAAGAACATATACTTTATGTTTCATCCATATGAAATTTTAAAAATATAAACTAACATGTTGAGACAGAAGGAAAGCTTTAGATTAATGGTTTCTTGAAGATGAGCAGTGGAGGTCGGGGAGAAGAGAAAGATTACAAAAGGGCACAAGAAAACTTATGAGGGGGTGACAGCAATGTTCATTATTTCGTCACAATTGTGTCACACATATGGATGTATACACATATGTCTTGGTTTATCCAATTGTGTACTTTAATTTGCGCAATTGTACATCAGTTATACTATACGATCTTTTTTAAAGAACATAAAAGTGAAACATTGAAATAACTGGAAGTCAGATAATTTTATAATTTCATCTGTATTTATTTGCTCACTTGGCTGCTTGAAAATTTAGCAAATATAGCTTTTGTTTGTTTAAAATATTTCAGTATTTGTTTGCAGAGATTTTTGCTTTTATACTTCTCTATAATTAGATTGTAATCTTGCGTGGCTCTGTGAAATGTGTTCAAAGGCTGTAGACATGATGGTGGTCACATGCAAGAGTGTGTAAACAAATTGAATGCCACCGGGGATCAACATCAGCTGCATGTTCTTTTGCTGTTATTTTTAGGTAAATGACATTAATGTGAACATTGAAGTGTCTCTGTGTTTGAATGCAGATCTCCGATGTGGATGTTAAACTTTTATCCCGTGCCAAATAGTGAAGTGGAAACTGGCTTCCAAAAGTTGTTTTCACTTGTGAGATTGCAAGTAGATATATTTCAAGGTTGTTAAATATCAGCTTCTGGGCATTCTGCCATAATTTTAAGACAGCAGAGAACAGTGATTCTTAAAGTGTGGTCCACAGTCTATTGGAAATCTTCAAAAGTCTTCCAGTTGGATCATGAAATCATTGAAGGGAAATCGCAGGAAACTGGGCATTTAAGTGTTTTTCTCAACTACAGATTTAGATCTACATTAAAAGTCACAAAATCCAACATTGCTTTTCTCCTGCAGCATTAACTTAATTTTTAAAAACTGGATACAAAGGGATTAATTATGAGTAGTCACTTGCATTTTTCCTCAAAGTGCAAATCAGTGATCCAGAACAGTGTGAGGAAGTTGTAAAAACCTAAAATGCTGATTTCTGCTCTCCAACCCGAAATTTACTATACTAATTCTCTAAGCCAGCAATTGGCACTTTTAAAAAAACAAGAGTGATGCTTATGTATGTCAAGACTTGGGTGCTATAGCTTTCTCCATCTGGATATGGCCCTACCTGAGTAGCAAAATATATTTCATTAAACTTTGAACAGATTGCTGCATTGTTTGACTGTGGCCTTTGCTTGTGACAGCTTCTTTTATTTTGTTTATCTTTGTAAGCTGAACTACAGGCAGAATTTTAAGGTCACACTCAAAGATGACCAAGAAAATAAGACTTCTGAGAAGCTGTTAAAAAGAAGTAAGGAATCTTCCTGGATGTATACTTTATAAGTTTTGATGAACCAAAGTATTGTTTTTTGATGGTAATAAAATTTAGTTCCACTGGTAAAAGCATTAAATAATTGAATATTTATAATGGAAAAACATGTAATGATTACAAACCTAAACCCTCCATTAAAATAATTGTTTCATTATCTAATTTCTGTTTACATAAGAAGAGCATAACTCTAATACAGAAAACAGAAATGTTCACAATGATTCCTTATTCTCTACAAACCTAAAATTACAAGGATAAAAAGAGACAGGGAGGTGGAGGTAACTAAATTAAAGAACATGGAGTAACTCGGCCAACCCTCTAGATAATATTTAAATGTTTATATTAGAGCTTCTTATGCATAAGAAATAAAAATAGCATTGTAATAACCCAATAGTTACTTACAGTTGTAGGTTAATAATTGTAAGTTAAATATAAACTTCGGGATCCTTGAGCTCAGTAAGAGATGATATTGATTGGTATAAAGAGACAAAGGCTGTGAATAAAACACAACTAATTTCAAATATTCTGTTTTAAAAGGAGCACATTTGCAGCACAAGGAGACAGAAGACATCGTGTAATCCTTCTTACAGTATCCAAGTTGGTTCCACCCATTTCTCTTCATCTACTGGTCCACTTGCATACTACAGTCAGGGAGGAGAATGGTGAATTTGAAGGGAGTGATGGTGAATTTGGGAGCGAGGACTGTATCCAGCTGAGGTCCCAAGGTGTGATGTTCTCAACCTCTGACGCATTCTAACCACTTCCATGATTCTAACGACTAAATTTTTGGAAACTTACATTGCCCCTGACTTACTGAGTTGTCTGCAGAGAAAAGTGAGTGAGTTGATAGTCAGAGTACAAGTTCTAAATGGTTAATTAATGATATCAGCTCTTTCTGTGCCTCAAGAGGAGACTTAGAGTCATTAACAGACCAAATAAAATAATGCATATTTACTGTGATTTAAAGAAAACATGGGGAGGGATTGGGGCTTTAGTTCAGTGGCAGAGCTCTTGCCTAGCATGCGTAAGGTCCCGAGTTCCGTCCTCAGCCCTGGAAAAAACAAAAAACAACAACAACAACAAAAAGTAAATAAATAAAGAAAACATGGGGAGAAGCCATATAGTAGATGTTGGAATTAAGATCACGCAAATGGAAGTGGTTGACATGTAAGTCCTCTATGTTGGCCTGTATTCTTAATTTACATACTTTGTGCTCCCTCCCCATACCTAGAAGACCAAATAAAATAATATGTACAATACACATCACATGCCCAGGGAGGCCTTACCACTGCCTCTTCCTACATCAATCTTTCTGTCCACTTCAATTTCTGTTTGCCTTTACTCAGTCAGCCTATGCTGTGTTCCTCAGACTCTGTACCTCTTAAACAGCATGAGTGCATTCATACTTAAGCTACTGGTTGTCTGTCTTCTTGATTAAACTTCTAAGAGATGGAGTCCATGCCTGATCATCTTCGCATGTTTCACAGTGAAAGCACATTATTTTGTACAGAATTGGCATTTGATAATGTTTATAGTCTACTGAATTTAAAGAAGTCATAAAAATGATCATGGAATTTTCAGAGTAAATACATTCAGTCAGATAAAATAATGTGTATTTAGTCTGATTTTAAAAGTCACAGAAATACCCACAGAAGGAGATGTCAGAGTTTCGCAATGTCGGTATCAATCTATCTAGATCAGAAGCCCATCTAATGCTGAAGGGTACAGTGGTATCGGTAAATTTAAATGTATTTAAAAAGCATAATTCAAGAGCATCATTCTCTCTATCCTGAAAGTTCAGAATATCTTACTGTATATTTATATGTAGAAGCCATAGCATCTATCTATAAGCACCATCATAATCTGCAGTTCTTCAAATCTAACTCACAGCTAGGAAATTTTTGATGGAATAACTAGTTAAGTAAGATACATAGTCTTAAATGATATTTAATCTCCAACTGATCTGAAATCTATTCAAAGGCCTTTTGTTGTACACATTTTACTAATAGTAATGAATAATTAAAAACCAGTCCCTAAATAGGTAATATATTAAGTGGAAAAAAATTGAAATAGATAGTATTATATTTAAAATTTGATAAAAACCCATTTCTTTAGGGAAACAATTGAATCACACCGTTATTGTATGCAAACTTACAATGCTACATTTTGATCCCTTCCCAAAAGTTAGCTAAATACATGAATTTACTTACATTCAGTTACAACCATGTAGTCACAGTAAATTGGCTTTTATTTTATAGTAATCTATGTGTTAAGCATGTACACAAGTATATAATGTATATCTGCCATGTGTAGAATGTACCTTGGGTTATGTTATGCTTACTATTTCTTTTAAATGTAAAGATCAACTAGACAATTTAGAGGTCAATAGTGAGCAGTTGGTAATTTAGGAATGATTAACAAGCGTCTTCTGCTATAATTTCAAGATCTGAAAAGTGCTAGAATCTAGGGAGCAATTTTATCAGCCATAAAAATGTTCTTAAGCTGTAGAACAAAATACAAACTCTCTACTGATGAACAGAGCTATTAGTAGTCAGCTTAATTTTAAACAAATTTAAATGTTTTAATACTCCTAATAAATACTTTATAATGTATGCTGATGACAGTAAAGTAATTCTGCACCCTGGAGTTGTTTTGAGGTAAACAAAGTCTCAGAAGAATGGAGGAATTTTCATGATTGTGGCTACTTCTTATAACTGGGGTTGCAGCTTACTTTTTTTGTAAAACAGAACTCTTGTTTCCTTACTAGCTGAGTCACATGGTAAATTCAATAATTTCAGGTCAGACCAAAAAATACTTTTTAGGCACCTTTTACAAGCTGACCTGTCGCAACACAATGGTTTATAGTGTGGCCTTAGGAGCTAACTACCTAATCAAACCTTTGGTCCACCTATTTTGTATCTGAGTGGCAGCTGCAATTACTGAGCAGCTGTGCAACTCAGTTTCCTCATCTGCAAAATGCAAATGCCAATAATGATAATCTCCATCTCATAGGACAAACTAATGTGTCCAGTTTTCCTTTAAAAGTCGGAATGTGGGGCTGGAGTGGTGACTCAGTGGTTCCAGCACTCACCTGTTACACATGAGGATGTGGGTTCAAACCCCAGCACCACGTACCCAACTAAGTGTTGGAGCAACAAACTCCACATGAAAAATTAAATAAATATTGATTCTCTCTTTCTTTCTCTCTGTCCCTCTCTCTTAAAAAAAATTTCCAATGTTTTGTGTATGTGTGTGTATGTGCGTGTGTTGGGGATTGGGATGGAGGCTGACAAATGCTAGCTAATTTATTGTGGTCTGAAAAGCACTTTTGGTTCTGGGTTTTCAGGACGGGTATAACATAATTTCCTCTCATAATATAAGGCAATTCTCCAAATGTCAGGCAAATAGTAATCAATTCAGCCTTCTCCATTATCCCAACTAGAAGCATTCTATTGTTGGCTACTAAAAGGGGAAAAAATGAAAAATACTTATTTTATTCTTCCAATGTGTGTCATTTGCACAGTGATAGTTTATTGTTTTGTTTTTTTTTTAAATTGGGAGAATTTGGTCTTGAGGAAAGGGCTAATTTGAATAAAAGCTTGGAAGAATAAGTTCTCATCTGTTGATATGCAGCAGCCCTCCAAAGACATTCTCTGGAAAGTGCTTCTTCTGGTCTGTTGTGGTTATAATTCATTTCTGAGTGTTGCTGATCCCTCTTAGCAGAAAGTGGCTAGAAAATATTAATGCATTTCTAGTTCCTTCCTGCTTGAGATAAAATTTGAATTTATAAGTTCAATTTTTTAGAAGATCAATACATGTTTCCATGCCAACATATCCTCTTTCTTAAAAAAAAAAAAAGATTTTTTTCTTTAATTTCAAAGAAGCCAGTGGATTAGCTAAATGTACAGTAACATTTTTTCAGGGCTAATTGCATCTGCATATGACCCTGGAGAGCTACAACAAGCAATGTCCAAGATGAATATTTAGAATTATCCTGGAATTTTTTGAAATTTCACTTTTTTCCTCTGACACTCAATAACCTTTCCTCTCTCCACGACAGAAATCCGAATATAGGTGGCTTGAGCAAACAAAGAGAACTTATTGGTTCACATGAAAAAAAACTGCGATAAATTGGATTTGGGGATAGGTGAACCAGAACTCAATAAATATCATCAGGGCTCCATCTCTGCACATGTGGGTACAGTGGCTCCTAAGAGTCTGATTCCTCTCCTGCTAACTGTGTAGTCCTGCAAGAAGCACATTCCCTCTCTACCTGTACCTTCTCCCTCCTCTTGGGCCACATGTTCAGCCCTGTGTGGAGGAGCCTGGTATATAGGTCATCTGCCCGCCTTGAGAAAAGCAATATAGTGAATACAATATGGACAGAAGCCTGTTGACAAACTACTCACGTTTGTAGCTCAGCTCTACCACTTTCATTACTGATGTTAATTATTTAGCTTTGATTTCCACATCTGGAGAATGGAGACAGTAATTAATTATACCTGTCCCATAATTGTGTGGAGTAAATGAGTGAGGACATCTAAGTCACTTAGAGCAGTATCCACAACCTAGTAACCATTCAGCAAGGAGGAGGAAGAAGAGAACAAGAAGGAACAATCAGAGACTGACAACCCACCAAAAAAGCACATGGATAAAGAAAGAACAGTCTCCAAGCGAATTCAGGGGCCAGGATGGTGGCCCAGCTACTTGAGAGGCAGAGGCAGGAGGACTGGAAGTTACAGGTCAGCCTGGGCAACTTAGTGACAACCTATCTCAAAATAAAACTGAAAAAGAACTGGGGATGTAGTTCAGTGGAAGACAGATTGTCTAGCATGGGCAAGTACCTGGGTTCAATTCTCAGCTCTGAAAATAAAAAAAAAAAAAAGCCTAACATTTTTTCCTAACCATTATGCCAATCTGTTATGCTCTGTTTTGCTTTGGTTTCTTTTTTCCTGACTAGATGTCCACATAGTTTGGGTACTAGAAAGATAAAGTCTATAAGTAAATCTCCATTGAATACTTAAGTGTCCTAAGGGTAAATATGTTGTTTCTTGGCTTTTACAAATGAAGCTTATTGTAATGGTGTGGTTTAAGACTTCAAAAAGATTTCCTTTTGTAAATCTTGTTGATATGTATAGTCTAAAGCAATAGTGTTCTGCATGATTGTACTGCAGGGGAGTATATCAGACATATTTTTAAAAATATAATATTCCTCTCTAGAAACTTCATTCCTACAGGAAACTAACTGCACAGTAGTTGTGCAAGTAGGGAGAAAAGAGGTGGAAGAGGCAAGGGAACAAGAAAGGAAGGAGGGAACCAAAATAAACCCACTCCTGTGTAGAGCATTGGAAATGTGGCACTAACAAAGACTTCCTGTTCCGCATAGAATAAGTGCTGGCAGAGGCGGCCTGCAGGGCTGTGGGTGTACTCAGCTGTGTGGAGCTGATTATAGAAGATGAAAGGGCTTGGCAATTTATTTCATCTCACACTGAAGCACTGCTGACAACTGAAAGTGAGGACAGAAGGATTCATTTGTTCAACTTCTGTTTTAAAAAACAGACTTCAAATGATACCACAGAGAAAAAGGAGGAAATGCTGTGGTGTAATAAAATGTCTATTTAAAGCATGCTTGTGCACACACACACACACACACATCACTCACTAGCTGCAGCATTTGTATTTTGTGGATGGGTTTGGAAGGCAAAGGAGTTGGCTTTTTTGTGGTTTCTCTCAATTCCCAGGAACATAATGCATGTACGCAGGATCCACTACCAAGCAGGCCAAGTTCACCCAGTCTGACCAAGTGACCAGAGCTCTCAAGGACACTCATCTAAGTCCAAGACTAGTGAGAATGAAAAAAAAAAAAAATCCAACCCTGAAATATTTAAACACTTTAGAAAATTAAAAATTCAGAAGATTTTATTTAGCATCTTTATGCTAACAGTGAATAAATACATGTTACATGATAGAGAATCTATTTTAAATGTCATAACCCTGGGCATTTCAAATTTTAATTCACAAATCCAGATTCTCTTCATTTATCTACATTATTGTGTCTGCTTGAGTTTTTTGGGGAAAAACATATTTTTTTAAATAAAATGTAGTATTACTTTTCATGAGCATATTTAATGTTTAAGAATGAGCAATAGTTTTCAGTTCAAAGACTCATATAAATTATTATGAAACCTCATCTACCTAGCAAACTGGTCTTATCCCAAAAGATTTATAAATATGGGTACTGTCACACATTGGTAGATCATTAGTTTTTTTTTTTATTAATAGCACATATATAGATACAAATGCTAAAAGCTTCTCGGAGAAGACATGAAATCCAAGCGCTTGGTTTGGTAAAAGTCAAATGGTCTGATGTGCTTAACCGTGAGTTAAGGGAGTTGTCCCTGCTCCCGGCTCCTTGCTTCCCTCACCCCATCCCCACCTCCGACCTTGCTCCTTGTGCCCTGCTTTGTCTATAGGCCACCAGGACAGGGGTCCCACACATGTGCTATCATCAAAGAGCCATGTCCCCTGGGTCTCTCCTGCGCAGAGTCTCAGGAGTCCGTGGAGAGGTTGCATTCTGAGGCCACCTAGCCTCTTCTTCCATCCTTGAGGATGTTCAGATTTGGAGATTTCTAGGGCTAAGTGGGTGGGTGGGTGGAAAGTGACCATGGGGGGGGAG
The DNA here is from genome assembly GCA_004027875.1 of Aplodontia rufa. NCBI lineage: Eukaryota > Metazoa > Chordata > Mammalia > Rodentia > Aplodontiidae > Aplodontia > Aplodontia rufa. The sequence continues at coordinate 3,104 of PVKS010020164.1, read as the reverse complement.
CATGTGCCAGCAAGGACTCACAAACTATAACTCCAAAAGTGGGCTGTGAGTCTGGCGCCCGAAGGCCAGCTCTTAGATGATGCTGGGGAACCCCCAGCTGATGTTGCTCTGGTTGTTGCTCTTCCAGGACAGGTTGGGGGTGGCCATGAGCATGAAGCGTTCATCAGGGCACCCGTGCTGCAGCAGGACCTCGATGCATTCCTAGCTGGAAGCCTGGATGGGCCTAGGCCAGCGCTGTGTTCCCATGGGCATCGCGGGCCATGACATTCACCCTGTACCAGATGAGCAGCTGTGCCAGGACCACATTGCCCTTGCGGCAGGCCAGGTGCAGTGCTGTGTGGCCATCTCCCTCTCCGCAGGTCTCGTTCACCTCTTCCTGGGAGCTGTGTGCCAGCAGCAGGATGACTGTCCTTGGGTCCTCGTCGGCAGTGGCTCGCAGCAGATGCTGGCCCAGGGAAAGCTCGGTGCAGGGCAGAGGGGCTAGGAAGAGCTTCTGCTCCTATTTGGCCTGGATCCACCATTCCTTCTCTTCCCTTGTGGAGTCCATGGAGGGCTTTGTCCGTCCCTGGGTGCTCTCTTCCTAGACGCTGTTGGCCAGCTTGTTCCCAAAGGATGACATCACTTTGCCCAGTTTGACAGGCCATTCATCGAGGTCCAGGGATCGGACTCGTGATAGGTGGGTGCCCAGGCAGTGGTGGATCCCTGAGCACTCGATGCACATGAGTGCTCCCAAGTTCAAGCTGGCCCAGTCAGGATTCAGGCAGCCGCAGTCCACGCAGTGGGAGTTGCTGTGGGTGTTCCGGATTGACTGCAGGGCCATGGCCTCATTCCGGGTGGTCAGCTGAGACATATTCTTGCTGCTCTCGCAGGACTGTAGGCTGGCTAGGATCTGGCTCTCGATGGTTTGGACCCACGCATCTCGTTCCTCGTATGTGGTGACTTCAAAATGCCACGACTGGCCCATGAGGTACTCAATGATAAACTCAAAGTTTTCTTCTAGTTCTTCAGCGGTGCTGGCGAGCCCATCGGCTTTGAACTTTCTGGTAATTTTCTTTCTTCGGTGCTTCTTTCGGTTGGCATGGGGGATGTGGTTCTATCTTGGGGCTGGTGCAGCTGGAGATACTTGGGCTGGAACACACGGATTCACCCAGCACTGTGTCTGAATTGGGTGAGATGTGTAAAGTGCTCATGTCCTTGGACAGGCCATTGGTTTTAGGGCAGGAGATGGGCGTGCAGGCCGAAGTGGCTCGGGGCAGTCTCTTCCCTGGGATTTTCACAGTGGTTCTCAGAAGATCAATCTCTTTACCATGCACGTTCCGCATGTAATCGTGCTGACTGGGATGGTAGGTGAGCACGCCATTGTCACACAGGGTGACGTACTTCTTCCACTTCTTGTTCAGTAACTTGCCATTTTGTTTCAACAGCATGCCCTGTTTAACTGGGATGGCTCGGCCGCTCCCCATGCTGTCCGTTGCTCTCCAGGCCTTTCCTCTCTTTGTCTGGGTCCCTTCCTTTACAAGAAGTGAAAAATTTGGACCAGCGCTTGGACTGCTTCCGCACAGGTGTCAGGGTGTCACAGAGGCGGCACGTGGATCTGCAGCTCCTTCTGGCTGGTGCTTGGAGTCAACGAAACCGAAGAGGAGTTGTCACTCAGACTCCTGCCACCATTACTTGTCTGGTTCATGTGCTCAGTGGACACCTGTGCAGCAGACGGAGGAGTGGCTGGGTGAGTTGGGCAAGGACTTGCAAGGGCCTATGAACAGCTGCTGCATCTTCCTCCTGGTGACTATCTATTGGGCAACGTCCTGAAAGAAGCACATCACATTGAGTCCATAGGTGGCACAAGTCTCGTAGTAGATGCAACATTTGAGGTCATTGGACAGCTGCCGTGTCCTGGCATCGTCAATGACCCAGGGGTTGGTGGAACTTATCGCATCCTGAGTCCCCATGAGCACGAGTGGCATCTTGCTGGTGTTCCAGTAGTTGGCCATCCGGCTATAGTAGTGGTAGACCATTTGGAAACAGATCTCATCCTCCAAACTGAGACAAATATGACAGCGTCCACCCACATGGCGAACTGCGCCTCAGGGGGGCCCCCTTCAACTCTAATCAGCAGTAGACAGCTTTCTCCATCAGCAACGATCTCTTTCTTGAACTTGCTGGCATCAGGAGACTCCTCCTGGACATAGGTGACAGTCAGATATCGGTGCACCACTGGCCAATTTGCCACTGGCCAAATTGCCCATGATCCCCACTTTAAGCTCTGGCCAGATTGATTCAATGTCCACTCCTGGCTGTTCACAAAGGCAACTTGGCACCCTTTATCCAGAACAACAGGAGTTGTTCTAAGGTGCCTCCAATCTGGAGGGGCAAAAGCTGGCCTATGGTGCTCTCCATCCGGAGGGGCAGGATCTGGTCTATGGCACCCTTCATCCAGAGGGGCAGGAGTTGTTCCACCGTGCCCTCCCTCCAGAGGGGCAGGAATTGTTCCACCATACCCTTCATCCAGAGGGGCAGGAGTTCTTCCACCGTGCCCTCCCTCCAGAGGGGCAGCAATTGTTCCACCGTGCCCTTCATCCAGAGGGGCAGGAGTTGTTCTAAGATGCCCTCCATCCATAGGGGGAGGAGCTGTTATAAGGCACCCTCCATCGGGAAGGGCAAGAGCTGGTCTATGCCGCCCTCCATCTGGAGGGGCAAGAGTTGTTCCACTGCGCCCTTCATCCGGAGGGACAGGAGTTGTTCCACCATTCCCTTCAACTGGAAGGGCAGGAGTTGTTGCACAATACCCTTCATCCTGAGGGGCAGCAGTTGTTCTAAGGTGCCCTCCATCCAGAGGGGCAGAAGCTTGTGTAAGGTGCCCTCCATCTAGAGGGGCAAGAGTTGTTCTACTGTGCCCTCCATCCGGAGGGGCTGGAATTGTTCTACCATGTCCTCCATCCAGGGAGGAAGGAGTTGTTCCACCAGGCCCTTCATCCAGAGGGGCAGGAGTTGTTCTACAGTGCCTTTCATACAGAGGGGCAGAAGCTGGTCTAAGACACCCTCTATCCAGAGGGGCAGGAGTTGTTCCAACATGCCCTAAAAACAGAGGTTCAGGAGTTGTTCTA
>PVKS010020163.1:0-37264 GCA_004027875.1 Aplodontia rufa | reverse complement strand
ATATTTTCAACTGTTAATTTGATGATATTTAATTTAGTTAATTGTCCTAGATTCTAAAGGAATTTGCAAAGAATTCTGTTTCTCACAGTAATTTCCAGAGCCAGTTGCTTTGAACTTAGAATAACTTGACTCTGGCCAGAACCTAAATTCTTGGCTTTTGGCAGATTACTAGACCCTTTTGGAACTCAGTTTCCTCGTGTGTTAAAAATGGAGGCATTGGGAGAGCTGTGCTCTCTACTGGATGGTTCCACTGCTGAATCCAGCTAAGGAATCAGGGGTGTTGGCTAAGATGCGGCCTCTTCAGAATGGCTTATTCTCCCCCATAAATGATTCAGCCAATCTAGTTCCCAAGAATATTTATTTCACTCTGATGATGTACAGTGTGCATTTTAACAGTAATATACATTTCAATAGTTAAGAAGCCATGGCTGTTAGAAAAAGTGATACATCTTTATCTTTCTGGAATTTCAATGGAAGAACACCTTGCTGTAATCCACCAAGAAAGAAGCTGCCCACCACTTTGAATTTCAAACCAAGTTTCTTAAGCTCAAATTACAGTAGAAATAAGCTCAAATCAAGGTTAGATGTAATTATATATGTCACATTACACTCATAAAGCTGAATCTAAAATGAAACTGGTATTACAAACCCTTACTTTTAATTAAGATAAATGGAGAAAATCCGTACATGCCCCAGACTCTAGGCCTTCAACTCAGATCGGTGTGCACAGATCTTAGGGCTAGACATCGAAAAGATAGGGACCATGTGGCCCGCCAGCACCCAGGCCCTCCAAAACCTGCATGAGCACATATGCCTCTGCGTGCCTACCTGGCTGCCTTCTCTCTTGGCCTTCACATGTCCATCCCATGACCTCTATTTCTAGGAGATGATTTCCTCAATTCTTTGGGCCCTGGGACTTACTTGGCTTTTCTGGAATACTTTCTGCACTGGACAAAGGTTTTTCTCCTTTAGTCGCTTAGCAAGTTACTCTGAGTACTTAAGCCTGAAAATGAAAGTTTCTGCTGGCACTGATCAGCTTGGTCAGCTTCACAAAAGGATCACGCTGCAACCCTGCAAAAGAAGATTTAATGACGACATCACTGAGAGAGCTTGGTCTGAATTTTCTGGGTAAATGAGGTAATGAATCTGAGAACACTTGTAAACTATAGGGAATAAGTGAAATATGGTTTGATTTGTAAAGACACCCTTGACTTCAGTAAATGTATACATGAGTGTGTGTGTATATGAATATATGCATGGGAACACCCACATTTTCCTAATGATGTGACTATGTATGTATGTATGCACACACAAACACAGGTGCAAAAACACACACATACGTGCATGCCTCTGTATATGACATATGTATGCATCATGAGTATATGTGTAGGAGCAGGTACTAATGTGTAATGCATGATTTATATGTGTAGTATTGTGTCCATGTATGTGTGTGCTCATGTGTTCATGTGCATGTATTGGTATTTGTCATATGCATATGCCATAGACTTAAATGATTTTATTAGACCTGTCCTTGCTGAACAATATTTATGACCCACTCAAGCTCACCCTTGACAAATATTGGCAAAGTTCTGTTCATTGTTTCATCTCCTCTTTCTTCTCCCCAAAGGTAAATGCACATGATTCAAGATAGACAGCTTGATGTCACCTGTAATATTCAATATCTACATTCTCATTCGCGTTCCTGACTCCTTGCCTCCCCACCACGTTTACAAATATTTAACTTATTTTAACAACAGAATTTTCCTTCTTGCTCAGCCCAACTCCTGCCTTTGGTAGAGTCAGGCCCTCAGGAAAGACTGTGTACATAACAGAAATCAGCATAATTCTGGAGTTATCATCAGTTAGTTCCTTGGTTCCCAGCGACTTTCTGCCTGCATGTTGGAACAATTCACAGGCTGACTTGGAACTCTCTGAATACTTGACTATCTTCTGTTATTTAACCCTTACAGTAGAAATGACAAAAAAAAAAGCTATTTCTTTCACCCCCATGGAAAGACTCTTTGAACAGAGAAAACAGTAGCAAAAGAAATTAATTTGGTTCAATGTGATTTATTTCTAACCCCAACCACACCTAGGTGAGCAGCTGTCACTGAGGAGACTAGCCATTCTGGGGTTAATGAAACAAAAGGAGAGAACAATAAAAAATCAGGACTCAAAGATAGACACTGTCTCAGGTGTGGATTAAAGATGTTTATGTTGTATTTACTTGGATATTTAAATAATTTTGAAAATTTAAACATTCAGCATTTCTGTTGTTCTAGAAATGTTAGTGTTATGTGTCACGTATTCCCTAGACATCTTCTACAACTCTCAGATCTTCCTCTCAGTCTTCCCCACAGAAGCCTGCTCCTCTGCAAGGGTTTGACCCGCTCCAGAAAATTAGTCAGGATTCTGAAATGGGACCACCCCATTTTACTTTCAACAGTCAGAATGTGCTGCTTTTAATTAGTACGGGTGCTAGCCAAGCATTTTTCCTGAATCTGAAATCCCCTGGGGTTCCTTAGCAAAATCTGAAAATCACATGAACTCACAATGACAGCGGCAAGATATGAAGCACAAAGACTCTGCATTGAGATGCAAGTCTGAAAAGCATACACAGTAATTAAAGATGTTTATTTAAAAAAGCATGCAATTCCAGCAGTGTGGCATTGTGAGAGGTGATTTAACACCAAGGTTTGAAGGGTTCTTCTCCTTCACATATGAATTATCTGTCTAACCAAAGCAATTCATACAGCCCCTCCAGCCTTCTGCTGCCTCAGCTATAAATTACCATCGAAAGCTTTTCTCAAAATAGAGGCTCTGTCAGACATCTTTCATGCTTTAGTGTCTCCGATTATGTAATTCCTACTAATTCCTCTAATACGAGGAAAAGCAGAAATAGATTAGTCTTTTCCGACTAAGTGCAAATCACACTTGCTGTGCTGTATTAGCATGCAGTTGTACATGTTTTCCCCATTGCCAGAACTTGGGCAGCTTAGTTGTAATGCCTGTTGGGACACCGCCAGGGTCACTAAACTAGGATGGTAGGTCTAGAAACAGCAGTCCCACAGCTCTTTCTTTGCTTCACCTTCAGGCTCAACTGTCATTGGTCATTTGCCCCTTAGCCAGTCCTCCCTCAGCACCATTCACCTTCCAATCCACCAAAACCCACAGATGATCCTTTCCTCTTTGTTCCCTGAAAACACAGCATCCTTGCCTGGCTAACTTCTGCACATTCCTGGGTTGGGTGCCTCCTCTCTATAGTCTCATAACAATTGCTCCCTGTCTCTACAGTGGCCCTTAGCCCAGGACAGTATGTTTGATGGCATTTGTTGTGTCTCCAGCACTAAGTCTAAGTTGATTACACACAAAAAGAATGCCATGTTCACTATTTTAAACACCTTATATGGCAACATAACCACAGTAGGTATTAACACACCTATTGACTGAATTAATGAACCCTCATACATATAATTCTCTTACATCAAATACGAAAGTTAAAGAAGTTATTAATAGCTTTGTCTTGAATTCTTTCACTGATAGCAAAACCATGACTTCACAATGAATCATCTTCCTTTATGAATAAAGAATAACTATCATATATTTTCTTTTTAAGACAGGACCAAATTTGCCTGCTAGTAGCATCACAAGTTAAATGTAGTTCTATTATCTGAGATCACATACCTAATGACCATAACTTATTTAACAGGATAAAAAAATAACACCTACAACTATGTCACTCTCCATAGTTTAAGAGATAATTTCTCATGTATTGTCATATAATTGCAACAATAACTTTATGCAACAGGATTTATTCACATCCATATTATCAGTCAAGAACAAAAGAGGACATAAAAATAATGACATTATTTTAAAAGAAAAAAATTAATGTAAGAGTTGCCAAACAGATTCTGAAGACCTGGAAAGACAAAGAGAACAGAAACTGGTGGGAATGATTAATACTTACGAACTCAAAGGAGGTAGCTCCCAGAGGTAGGATTCAAACTTTTTAGTGTGGGAAGCAAGTGTGAACATCTCTGGATCAGATTGCAAGGTTGGATCTGGGGCAAAAAGTAAGTTTTGAAAACTAGAACAAACTGCTCAGTCATAGGAAGGACCACTGCTTCAGCAACGCTTCCAAGCACAGGAAGTCAGCTTTTCTGTTGCCGTGACCCAAGAACCTTACAAGAACCATTTTAGGATAAAAAGTTTATTTGGACGCTCACCATTTCAGAAGTCGTAGTCCTCAAGTAGCCAGTTCCATTCACCGGAGCTCAATGTGAAGTTGACTATCATGGGAGGAGGGCATGGCAGAGGGAACCTCTCAACACATGGCCCCAGAATGCAGAGAAAGAACCTCCATGCCAAATCCAGAATATATACCCCAAAGCCATGCTCCCAATGACTAACTCCTCCAACCACTACCTACCAGCTTATAGTTGCCAGTTAATTCCTATCTGGGTATTAATTCACTGATGGAGTTGATCACTTAACCTCAGCCTTCCTGGAATGTCTCACATGAGCCTTTGAGAGACACCTTTCATGCAACCATAACAGGAAGCAAGACCAGGAGGAGATAATAAGCAAGAAGGGCTGCACCTCTGTTCTCCAGTCTGGTCTCCTAAGTTTCTAGAACCATTTATTGACAGCTGATAAAATGGAACCAGTTTTCAAAACAAATTTTGTTGATGGATCAATAGCACCAGCATGACAAATCAGAATATAAAGTCTCACTGGAAGAGATTATATACACAAATGAGGAAAAGGAAATAAAGACATTATTATACTGAGAAACCATAAAACATCTAAGATGAATTTGGAATAAATGAACAAAGGGTATTCAGGTACAACTATATGCTTTTCAGTAATAATGCTAAAAGTTAATGGTATTAATTGTAATCAATTAAATAATGCAGACTGATTGTCTTAGAAAGTAAAACTCAATAGTATGCTGCCTGCAATAAACTCACCTCAGCTACAAAGACAAGCACAAGTTGAAAGTGGAAAGACCAAAAATGATATTCCAAGAAAATGGAACAAACAGGTCGGAATAAACCTAAACCAAAACCAGTTAGAAGAGATGAAGAAAATCATTATATACTGATCAAAGGAACAATTCACCAAAAAAAATGTAATAACCAAATTTATAAAATAAGTACTACCAGAAAAGGAAGAGATAGGATCCAATACAATAACTGTAGGTGATTTCAATTCCTAACATTCAGTAATATGTATATCATCATGATTAAACATCAGACAGATTAAATATTAGACAGAGTTGTATTACACTTTAGATAAAAGGGGATTCACTGATGTCTACATAATACTCCATCTACAAGCTATAAAATATACATTCTTTTCATCAGGATGTGTAACATTTTTCCAAAAAATACCTATATTAGGTCATAAAGTATGAATTAACAAGACTTTAAGAATTGAAATAATTTCTAGCATCTTATCAGATGACAATGGAAAGACTAGAAACTAACAGTAAAATAACTATATGGATTATATAAGCATGTGGAAATGGAACAACACATTGTTGAGAGAGCAATGTGTAACTGAGGAAATTAGGGGGAAATTTTAAAAATATCTAGAATCAAATAAAAATGACATCTATCACAACATGACAGAACACATAGGATATAGATAATGTAGTAATAAGAGTCAAATTTATAGTAATATGTGCTACATTAAAAAACCCAACTCTATTAAAATGATTCATCTCAAGGTCCTAGAGAAATTAAAAAGTAACAAACTCAAACATGTAGAAAAAGAAGAAATAATAAAGATTAGAACAGAAATAAATGAAATTGAGACAAAAAGAAAAATATAAAGTATCAATAAAATAAACAGCACATTCTGTGGATAAACAAAACTGTGAACCTTTGTTTAAAATAACTAAAAGAAATAGAAGAATCAAATCAATAAAATCAATGGTTAAAAAAAGAGACATTAGGGGCTGGAGCAGTGACTCCGCAATTACTGTACTTGCCTCCATGCGTGACGTTGCGGGTTCGAACCCCAAGACCACACGTACAATGAACTGCCGGAGCAATGAAAGCCACATGAAAAACTAAATAAAAGTGATTCCCTCTTCCTCTCTCTCACTGTCCCACTCTCTTAAAAAAAAAAGAGAGAGAGAGAGAGAGCCATATTGAAAGGACACTATCAAAATTCAAAGGATCACTACTAACATTTGAAAAAATTATGTGCAAATAAAGTAGAAATCCTACGAGAAATGATCAAATATTTGGACACATTTGATGCATCAAAACTGAATTAAATGATACAAAACTCCTAAATAGTTCAATAACATTGAGATTGAGAATGGAACAAAAATTTTCCAAAAATGAGCCCAAGTTCAGACAAATTCCAGCTGAATTTTATCAGATTTTTAAAGAAGGACTAGTTGCAGTGCTCCTCAAAATATTCCATAACATAGAATGGGAAGGAATCCTTTAAACTCATTTTAGAAACCGAATATTACCTTTCTTCCAAATCTGACAATGACACAACACAAATAGAAAACTATAGACCAATAGCGTTGATGAGCATGGATACAAAACCCTCAAAGAAAGAACTCAACAGCATATCAAAAATGTTATGCATCATAATTGTTGGTTTCAATCTAGGGAAAGAATTCAATAGCATATTAAGAATACTATGCCCTGGGCTGGAGTGGTGGCTCAGCGGTTTCGGAGCTTCCCTGGCAAGCACGAGGATCCTGGTTCAAACCCCAGCACCACGTACACAACTGAGTGTTGGAGCAATGAAGGCCATGTGAAACACTCAATAAAGTTGTTTCTCTCTTTGCCTCTCTCACTGTCCCTCTCTTAAAAAAAAAAAAAGAATATTATGCCGCATAATTAAGTTGGAATCAATCTAGGGATGCAAGGATGGTCCAACTTATCCAAATCAATAAATATCATATAACACACATAATTAATAATAACAGTAACATGATTATCTGAATAGTTGAAGAAATAAAAACCTTTTGACAAAATTCAATATCCTTTTATGATAAAAGTACTGAATACTTTAGGTATAGAAATATCATACCTTAACATAATAAACACTGTGCATGACAAACCTCACATGTCAAATTATCCCTTTTTGTTGATTACATAACTCTTGGAAAACCTAAGAGAATTCACCAAAAGACTCTCAGAACTTATAAATGCAGCAAAATAATAACATATAATATTAGCACATAAAAATCAGTGGCTTTGCTGATTTTCACTAATAATGAACTCACCAAGAAATAAATATGGAAAGGAATTCCTTTCGCAATAACCAGAAATAACCCAAACCAAGGAGGTGAAATACTTCTAAAATAAAAATTACAAAAGTAAAGAACTAAATTGAAGAATTCACTCTAAAATGGAAATCTTGAGGCTAGAAAAATTATTATTTTTGAAATAGCCAAACTGCCCAAACAATATACAGATTTCATGAAATCCCCTGGAAAATGCCAAATAAACTCTTCATGCCATTAGAAGACATAATCCTAAAAATGTGGATAAGCCATAAAAATGTGGATTGTGTCTTTTGTGGAAAAATGCATGGAACTGGAAGACATCATGTTAAGCAACACAGGCCAGACTCTGAGAGACAAGTCACATGTTTTCTCTCATGTGTGGAAACAAACACAGAAAATGTGATCTCCAGGCAGAATACATGCATCACGCAAATATCAGAGTGAAACCAGTTAACTTGTACATTTAATAAGTGGTAATGAAAAGGTGGGTTTGCTTCCTACAAAAAAATGCATGTAATAGCTACTACACTGTTTTGGTAATTCCATGCATTGTAGATCAGAACATTTTCCAATATACCTGCCATCCGTAGACTTTAAAGAAGAGACTCAGATTTCTCTTTCTTCTCCAGGTATAGTGCTAGATTGCTAGGCCATTCATCATTTTCTCTCAGTAACAGGGAAAGTGGTGTGTGTGCATGTGCGTGCATGTGTGTTCAACATCATGTAAACAGTGTAGAAACTGGAAAAGCAGGATTTGGGTTTGCTGATAGAATCTAGTACCGAATAACAAAGAGAACTTGGGCGAGTTTCATGACCTTTCTGAGCCTCAATTTCTGCACCTGCAGATATGCATAGTGGGTTCCTATCTAAGAAGATTAACTCATTCAGTGAATAAATATCGAGCATCATCAGCACACAAGGCACCGTACTATAGGGACCTGACTGCAGTGGGGTAAGGGAAGGTCCTGGGGAAGGAAAATTTGAGCTAAAATCTATAGAACGTCAGGAGGTACCTGGATGAAAAGGGCTGGAGGAACTAAAGGATGGAAGAGGTGGCATCTTAAACGAAGAGCAGAATTAATCCTGTGAAAGAGGTTGCATAGTGCTTCCAGAACCCTGAAAACTCACAGAAACCCTACACCTCCCCCAGTCAAAGTTGCTTCCCACCCCACACATTAGCAAACCTAGGGATCTGCGGAGCAAAACTATGCTAGCACCTCACTGAATATTTCTTCATCAGATATTTAAATTGTAATAATAATGTGGTCTTAAAAGGTTTGATTGCTTGATCACAGCAGCTTGTTAATTAAAGGTGCAAAGAGGGGGATGATGAGAGAGCAGAAGTTTGCATCTGAGGGAGAAATAGGATTAGTTTGCCTGAGAAATCAGATTAGCGCTCCTGGCAGCAGGCCAGTGGCAAAGAAGAGAACAGAACCTCCAGAGAAATAAAATTTGTCTCTCTCCAAGCTGTCTGTGGGAGGACAGGCCTCCTCTCCACATGTCTGAGGCCAGGGAGAAAACAAAGCCTCAGACTGCTGGCCCCTGACACTGACTTGCTTCCCCATATTAAATGTGTTCCTTGATAATTACTCTTGGTGGAGATAACTGTGTTTGGAATTTACTTGGCTCGGAAGCATGTGAGGTTGTGGATTTGCTGACACGGCATGATTAATGAGGAAGGCTGGTTTTCACATCCTCTTTTAGGGAGATTTGGGTGATTTCCCATCCTTAGGGCCCCTCTGGGCTTGGCCTCAAACACAGTGGCCTGTGTTTCATTACACTGAGCCGCTTGGCTTCCTGAGCAGTGATTAGGGGAAAGATGATAAGGTGGAGCAGACGGGAGAATCACGAGAACCGTGCTGAACTCCAGCGTGCCCTCAGTAGCCGGAGGCGGCTTGATGGAGTGAAAAAGCAGGGGCGGGGAGCCAAAGGAGAACGGGTTACAGCCCTGCCAGTGTAGGAAGGAGTCACATGACTCTGTTTACCTATTGGAGCACGCAGAGCTGAAACCCATCTTGAGGCTGCCCGAGAATTCGCAGATAACAAGGCCCAGCAGTTCCTGGTGTGGAGCGATCCTTCAATAAGGAATAGTGGTTCAGAGCTAAGCTCTGGATTTCCCTACCCAAGACAGCTCTACTAGCATGATCCACAGCATGGGCTTCGGAAGGCCAGTGCCCATGCCTCCCTCGACCTGCTGCCATCACTCAGAAGCTGAGGCCAGTGGTCACCAGGGCGCCTTGATTTCCCCTTCCTCCTGCTCCCTTCATCAGAATCATACCTCACCCTTCTATGTCAAACTCTTCCTATGTCTTCAATCACTTCCCCTGTGACCCTGGTCCCCATTCCCTGTCATCTGGAGCCCTGCACTAACCAGCCATGGGCCTTCCTTACCAAACACCCCACATCTCTGTGACCCCGTCATCATTGTCTTTTGCGGCCAGAATGGGGAATTTGATCCTGTCAATTCTTTGCCCAGAAGCCCCCATGTGTTCTTCTGAGAGCTGGAAGGAACCCCAGCATCCACATCATGATCCCCAAATGCTTCCATGGCCTGGCCGGTGCCTCCTTTCTCTCACAGTGGGTGGCCCTCCTCGCTGGCTCTGCTGCAGTCTCTCCCTGGCCACCTGCTGCTCTTTGAGCATTGTGTCTGTTTCCTTAGCCCTCTTCCTGCTGCCTAGAGCAATGGCAGGCCAGCAGTGTCAACTCTTGTTCAGTGAGCGGATGGATTCAGAATTAATATTCAAATGGAGAAAGCAAGCTTCCCAGCCACACACTCTCAGCCAGGTGGGCCTCTGGTCCAACCTGATAAAGTTCACAAGCTAATGGCTATGGAGACCATTTGAGACACCACTTGTACATTTACTACTTCAGGTGAAACCTTGGCAAGATGTTAAACACGCAGTGGCTCTGATATAAGTGGAAGATAGTGTATACTTTTCTTACAGTGTAGTTGGGATAATTAAATTAGTGATGCTCAAGAGCTGAATGATGTCCTCAGAACAGGGACTTCCGCACAGCACCGTGATGTGGTGACCTAGCACTGACACTGTGGTAGCAACAGTGTCAGTAGATTCCTCAGTGTGGGCAGGCGGGTGTGGAAGGACCATGAAGGGCAGGAACTTAAAGGCAGGGCATCGGACATATGTAACTAGGGGCAGTCATGGGTCACAAGACGGGGAGTAGAAGAGAACCTTTTCTAAGCAGAAAAGTGCCAGGAATGTGGGAACTAGTGTGTGAAACCTCCCCAGCAGCAGTTAATCATAACCCTGCTAGGTAACTGCTGTTCAAAAAATTCCAATGACCTCTTGTGAACAAGAGGTGAGGATGCCCCCCCAACCTGAGGCTAGGTAATCATGACCTCAGAAAGAAAGTTCGCTGAGGGCTATAAGAAGGGAAAATAAACCACATAAGGTGGCTGGGCGGGGGGGACTAGAACATGAGGCAAGAGCAAAAGGACTCAAATCCCTTCAAAACCCAGACACCGTTCTCTCGGGAGGGTGTCCACTCAGAACCTATACTGGGCTTCCATCTGACCTGCCTTATTTTCCCTAAAAAACTCCTGCTTGTCACTCTGTGTGACTCACCTGAAGCCCTTTCTGGGGAATTGCAAGACGGGTCACTGTGGGTGACGGGCTCTCCAACACTAGTACAATTACCCTCCTCAATGCGTAGGCAAGGGGCTGGCTTTGAGACGTTAGGAGAGTGATGAAGGCCTTGGTTGTGACCAATGTCAGTTGGCAGTGTCTGCGTCTGCACCAGGCATGCACTCAGGAACGCTGTGACAAGAGCTTTGCATTCTAGCTATCTGCTCCTCACCTGAGACCTCAGCCTTATGCCCAGACTGGGTCCAGAGATGGGACAGCCTGGATCCTGGGGAGTAGATGGATAGAGCCCTGAGCTCACAGTTAAAAGAGCATCCACTCCCCTCTTCAGCCACTGGTCTCCTTAGCCACACACGTCCCCCCCGCACCCAAGAGTCTAAACAGGAAGTGAAGTACAGTGGCCATTGCTTTATCCTAGCTGATGACAAAGAGCCTGCCTGCCTCAGACGGTGATTCAGAGAATCTCATTAGGCTCTGCTGACTCTTACTGCTACCGAAAGTGGCAGCTGGAGGGAAGGATCTATTCCCACCTGTGGAATCTTCATGAGGAGTGATTTGTAGAACACAGAATTTGATGGGCTTTTGTCCCTGATTTCTGGAAGGGAGAGGAAGTCCTTGGAATTTCCTGAGTAACAGATCTGAATCATGCTAAGGGGATGACTCAGGAGGGGCTCATCACCATGGAGACCAGGCATGTCTTCAGAGGGTTCAGGGTTCAACCCAGCCCCACAACACAGAAGGAGATTGACTACAATTATGTGACAATTTAGTCAAGCAATCATGCCCAGTTAATGAAACACCAATAGAAACTCCACCCTGAAGCTTGGTGGAGCTTTGTGGTTGGTGAACACCCTGATGTGCCAGGAGGCTGGCAGCTGGCTGGCACCGGGAGAGAGTTTGGAGAATCTATGCTCTGGACCCTCCCAGACATTAATCATCTGCCTTTTCATTTGCTGTTCCTGGTTCATATCCTTCATAATAATCTAAGCGTAAGTGTAGCACCTCCCTAAGTTCTATGAATCATTCCAGTGATGGATCTGGAGGTATGCCAAATGCCCACCCTGAATCTGCGTCCAGTTGTCCTGGTAACCCTGGTCACAGCTGGCATCTGAAGTAGAGTTGACTTGTTGAGAACTTCACCTTTATACCTGTGATTCTGACAGTTGTTGGTGTCAGAATCATGGGAAGAACGCCACTCTTCAGAGCCTGCACTGGCTGAAACCTCACACCCTTCTCAGATAGGTGGACTTACATGTGCTGCTTACCCTCCCTGAGAGTTCCTGCTAGCATCTGTCAGCCTGCAGTGGTCACTGCTGTAGCTGTGGGTCCAGGCAGGGATATAAGGTAATATACAGTGTTGTCGGGATAATCAGCACCTACTAAAAGTCTACTTGCAGCATGGCCACTGAGTCAGGCAGCATCTGACTCCAGGTTTCTAGCACTGGGTTTTCCTCTTTGTGGGGCAGATGCTCAGGAGCAATGGCAGTCCAAGTTTGACATTGTCCTTGGTGGTGCATGGGGCAAGGCCAGAAGCACTACTTCTGTCTCATTTGACACCCCAGTGCTCCAGCACATGAATAAATATTTTCAAGAAAGTATATGATAATATGTTTTTTATATTGCAAATGCATAATTCAAACAAATTACATAGGCACCCCCAATAATTCCCTTAAGATAATGTGCAAATTATTTTGGACCTTGCAAGGTTTCAAGTTAGTACTGACAACTGTCATTTTCATCATATATATCAGTCACATTATGAGGTATTAATACCATCTCTTGGAAGGAAATGAAAACTTCAAAAACTATAAATAAACTGAAGTTCCATTTTTTTCTGATTGACAGCAGGAATTTTATGCCTAGTTCTGTTTATTCATCTGGGACTTATTATATTTAATTCCTAAGGGAAGGCAGCCTAAAAATTTTTCAATTTCCCTCAGTACTATACCTTACACTATTTCTTATAAATCCAGTAAGAAACTAACAGAATAAATATCTCTTATTGGAAACAAGTTAGCGTACTACTTCTACACTGTCTCATGGGGAAAAACATGCATACTCCTGAACATTCAACTCCTTTCAAGTGGCATGGATCAAGGGATAAGACCAAAAACACATTGATAAGATGGTAATAATCACATTATTATTATGCTGTTGTCTTGGCAGAAAAATAGATTTCCCACCCCTTAAAAGAAAAGGTAATGCAATGAAAAAAAAAACAAATAGGAAAAGCAGAAAAAGAGGGTGAGTAGGAGACAGAAATTCTGGCATAAATATCTGGCTCTGATGTTTTAATTCTTTGAGCTATTGTTAAATTTCCCTTATACTAAGTCACTAGCATAGACAAAAAAGTTTATATATGCCATTTAAATGCTTTGTGAATCAAAGCAATTTGTGTCAACACACTTTTTCATTTCGCAATATCCTTTGTTGTCTTCTACCATCTTTTCTGTTGTGAAGTATGCTTTGTTTGAAATCCATATAGTTACTAAAACTTCTTTGATCAATGTTACTGGGATTATCTTTATTCATCCTATTAGTTTCAATCTGTGTCTTCATAAACTGGGTTTCCTTTTTTCTTTTCGAGAGAGAAGGACAGTGAGAGAGAGAGAGAGAGAGAGAGAATTAATTTTTATTGAGTTTTTCACATGGCTTTCATTGCTCAGACACTTAGTTGTGTACGTGGGTGCTGGGGTTTGAACTCGCGTACTCATGCATGCTAGGCAAGCACCGCAACCACCGAGCCACCACTCCAGCCTATAAAGTGTGTTTCTTAGAGACAACATATTGTTATGATTGTGTGTCTGCTTGTTGTACTTACCTGACAATCCGTGGGTTTTAATTGGCATTGTTTTCAAATAAAATGACTATTGACAAATTGGGTTCATAGCTACTGTATTTGTGTTTTCTGTCCATTGCATTTATACTTTCTCTCCCTTTTTCTGATTCATCTAGTTTTAATTCAGTATGTTGTATGATTTAGTTGTGTCTCCTCTCAGTCTATAAGTGGTAAATATTTTTCGAGTGCTTGGGCATTGTCCTGGTGTTTTTTACACACATTTTTCATAATTTCAGTCTCCATCAAATGCCACCATACTGTGTTGTGGGGTGCACAACCACATCATGGAACATTCCAGGTCTGCTGTTCTTTCTCTTATATATTGCTGCTAATTATTTCATTTACCTGTTTGCAAAATTCACAGTGCAGTGTTATGATTATTACTTTGAACACACAAGTATTTTCAGATAGATTTTGACAAATAGAAAAAAATAATTTGATGCTGCCTTCCTTATTCGTTGACTTTCTGGCCCATATCCCGTGCCTTCTCCGTGAAGATCTTTTGTCCGTTTCAGAAATGGTCTTGGTGATGAGGTCCTCAGATTCTGTTTCTATATAGTTGCTTCTATTTCTTGTTCACTTCTCAAGCAAATTTCACTGGATATAGAACTCTAGACTAATTGGATTTTTCTTTTTCTTTTTTCTTTCAGCAGTTGAAATTGTCATGCATCTCTGAATGACAGGCATACATCCTGAGAAAGATGTCATTAGCAGCTGTTATCATCACCCTGTGTATTTGCATGAACTTGGCCAACGACAACATTTGGAGACACTAGAATCTGGGGGCCACTGCTGTTTAGGGGCTGCTGTTAACAGACCTTCTTATGGGACCCATGGCTGCTCATCCATGGATCGGTGGACTTCCTTTCTCTTTGCTGGTCTTGTGACAAGCAGCTCTCTGTACCTCTTATCTTCCTCCACAGTTTAAATGTTCCCTCCAATACTTCCCGTCTTCAAAGTTTCCCCTTCATCTTTCCTTCTCCACATTGAGTATATGAAATACCAAGGTGTGGATGTTTTCAATTTATCCTGTTTGATATTCTCTGAACTTCCTGGGTCTGTGGTTCAGTTTCTTTCATTGATTTTTTTCAATTCCTTCCTCCTTATTGCTCCAGAAATTTCCTCTGTTCCCAAACCTTCCTTGCCCTTCTGGTGTTCCGAGTGCACATGTGTTTGGAAGTTTCTCCGCAGCTCTCGGCTGTTCTGTTGCTCTTCCGCATTTTGTTTTCCTCTGCCTTTGCATTTCAGCATCTTCCAGCTCATGGACCTTTCCTCCGGGATGCTTGGTCCACAGGAGAACCCATCAATGGCGTTCCTTGTTGCTGTTAGCTCACGTTGCGCTTGTTTTCCTGGCAATTATTTTGGATCTTGTGTCTTTTCTCACACTGTTACTGCATACTGTCTAGTCTTGCCCCTAAAGCACATTAATCCTACTTATTTTAAATCCCCACCCCTTTCCTGATAATGCTCTTTTTCCTTCAAGCTGCTCTTCAGAGCCTGGGCTGTGCAGTTCTTTCCAGGGCCTACTGATGCCCTGTGGTGTGAGGAAGATGTGAATCCTCAGCTGTGACCTCCACATGGTTCCCAGCCTTTATTTTCATCCTAACATGACATGGGGACATGCAAAGGAGGTTGGAGTAGAAAGCACACTCTTCATCCATATGGAATCAGGTTCTGGAAAGGTCTTCTCTCCCGGGAAGAGGAGTGTTAGGGAGAGCGCTCTGGGTGACTTCCCAGATTAGATGTCACCTCTCCCTGAGGGAGTCATTAGAGATCTTTCTGGAGTCTGCTCCATGAGCATTTGGAAAGGCTTTGCTTGCTAAAACTAATGGATAAGCAGTGTCCTCACCAAGGCATGCCCACAGGAGCCTCTCGTTCACACAGTAGCCTAAACTCAGCCTTCAAAAGTTCAGAAAACTGCTGTTTAGGTGTTTGTCATAGCAGCTCTGTTCAGGGCTGCCATTCTTTACTCTGAGTCTGAATTTGCATCTCTCTGAAAACTTCAGGGTTCCTATGTCATGCAACTCCATTTCTTTGATAGGTTCAAGAAAGGTTACTCAATATCAGTTTTTCAGCTTTACCTTGTAGGTATAAGAGTGATGAGTTCCAGACTCTTTGCATGTTAAAATCTTGTGTGATGTTGAAGTTAACCACACCATATGCATTACCCACCTGCTAGCCACTTAGTGCCTCTGCTATCAGATGGACCGTGAGCGATCAGTTAGCATTCTGTGCACTGCGGTTCTTATTCTACTTAGCTCTTATTTTATTTAATAATGTCCCCAAAGTACAAGAGTAGTGATGCTGGAAATTCAGATATAACAGGGAGAAGTCTTTAACTGAAAAGGTGAAATTTCTTGACTTAATAAGGAAGGAAAAAAAAGGTACACCGAGGCTGCTAAGATTTATGATTAGTAGAAATCTTTGAATGAAAAAATTGCAAAGCAAAAAGAAATCAGAATTGCTTTGCTGTCGTACCACAAACCAGAAAAGCACATTGCAGGATAAGTGGTTAGAAAAGACGCGAAGGGCATTCAATCTGTATATGTCGGTACATAATAAAACATAGCATAATAGGGTTCAGTGCTCTGTGGTTTGTTTTAGATATATCCTGAGGGTCTTGAAAGTGCCTGCAATGGTAGTATCATTCCAACAACATTAATAGTATCTCAAATAAAAATGGCTATTTTAATTACGTTGGTTTTTATGTTTATAATTAAATGTTATATGCAGAGCATACTGATTCACCACTCACAGTAGCACTATCAAGTTTACTCTTAATCAAAACAGTTAACTAAGACGTGAGTTAAACAGGAAGAAATGTAATTAAGGTAGTATAATAACTGTGCACATGTTATTCAAGTTTTGGAAGCCCTGATCCACACCAGACCAGTCTCCCCAAATTGTCTCCCCTTGCAGGACGGCCTACTGGAAACATTTTCCAGAATCCCTGTCTGCATAGAAGCTACTCAGAAACCAGATAAGCCGTCCCAGCCAGTGTACCCAGTCTCCTGAGCTGTGAAAAGGCAGATGTATAATTCAGTATTGTCTCACTCCTGCTAGAGCTTTAAGAACCGCTTGGGAATCAAGCCTGGAGATGGCTTGTGGGGGCAGGAAGGCATAAAGTTAGTAAGACTGGGGCCTCCTTTACTTCTCTGTTGAAGACCCCTGGTCTCCTGCCTATAGTTTGAAGCCATTAGCAGCAGCATAATTCTCAGAGCTTGACCTTAAAGTTCCAGTGCTAGACAGAAAGATCTCTGTAGTGCACTAAAATCCCACCAGTGAGCTCTCTGAAGAGCAAACACCTGATGGTACTTTGGAAATCATGTACCCTAACACAGAGTTGGAAATCATAGGGTGCAATAAGAGGTAAGGAACCCACCAAGCTGAGGAAACAAGTACTTAGAACGTCATATCTTATTAATCAAAAGCATAATGTTAAATATTGGCAGCCTTTGTTTCAAATTAATAAAAAGTTAGGTATGCCTAGAGGAAAATATGTCAGGAACATGACACCAATGGTAGAGTATTCCAGATGGGCCTCATGTCAGGATAAGATCATCACTTACCAGGTCTGTAGTCAGGAATGGAATGTGGCTGTGTTTAGGACTGGGCCATTTGAAAGCATCAAATCAAGGACAGAGGAGATTTAAACAGAGGCGTGAGCGAGGTGGGGCACATATGCGCTGTAATCAGAATGCCGTAGCTGAAGACTTGGGGCCTATGGGAGAAACTGCTGGCTAAAGAAGCTGAGAGCAAACTCAATGGAGAATGTCGCCAACAACTGGGTGGAACACAAGCTGCGGAGCACGCGCAAGAGGTAGGCAATGACAGAGCAAGTGGTAATCCCTAAAATACTGAAACCACATGCATTTGAAGGTGGTTGTTGGCTTCTTACCACAGTCTCAAAGTGGAAACCAATTCAATGAGAAAGATGGCTTGCACTTCCAGCTTTGGCCCCACCAGACCTCTGTTCTCAGGAACTGGACACCCCCACCCGCTTTCCATCTGGATGACAATCTCAAGGTTGCTATATTCAATCGGACATTAAGTTTCATATTTCATAGCAAGAAATTGGACAAAGAGTGACCCGTCTGAGCAAGCCCATTATTCACCAGCTCTTTTGTCCCTGCCTTGCTTTCAGTTATCTTAAATACAAGGGGGAAAGTTCAGTATTCAATTTGTCTTCATACTCCGCCACACTTTCAGCACATTTTAAACCCAAATCCTAACCTTCAAGAGTACGCACATTTGAAATGAAACTCTCATTAACTGTTCTGCTGTTTGGAGCATTCAAAGAGAAGGTTGTGAATTTCCCTTTCTAGGAACAATTCCTATCTGTGTTTTATGAACATAGTGCAAAAAGGAGGACTAGCAACTCTTTTGTATGAATGCACTGTGTAGCATGGGAGCTTCTCTGTGTATAACAGATATTTGCTCAAGCAGTGTCCATAATACCTCCTGAGGCCAACTCATAGAGGTAACACAGCTTGTTCATCACACGGCCAGAAAATGACAGAGGCAAGAGTTGACCACCCAGTCCAGCAGAGATGGATTAATTTCTGCACGCTCCCTCTCTGCAACCAGGAGCACCAGTTACTGAGATTCACTGCTACTTGCTACTTGTACTGTAAAGGCCCCCTGTCCAGGCAGCCAGATTGCTCCACTCAATTACATTTCCAGTTCAACCGCCAGGAGCCATTCTGCTGCACAAGCTGAGGAACAGCCAGATGCCCAAGGACTGGAGGAACTAGCTGCTTCGCCAAAGTATTTGTCCAGCTCCAAACAAAGCATTTATCTTCCTCTCTTCAGATGTCAAATACGAACTGCTGTAACTTTTTTTTTGGAAATTACATCAAAATTTTGCTTACTTAAAGCAGGAGACAGAGCTCACATTTGTGCAAAGAACAGGGCTGTAGGGAATCCACGCATTGTTCAGGAACTACAAAGAGTCCAGCTTTATTAAAGCAAAGGGCAATGCTTGTTTGATTATTTTTAACACCCACTGGACAATGTCACCACTACTTTGTGAATATCAGTTCTGTGAGATTACACCTCTGTCCACTTATTCTCCACTGCTTCACCCAATATAACTTACAAAGCCTGGTACATGATAAGTGTTCTATCAAACCATAAAATAATTGAACAAAAGCACTTGGACAGTGGTGGGCAACTCCACTGAGGATAAAAGAACTCTAGTTTCTAGAGCCTGGATAATCAAAGTGTATTTGCTAACATAAAGTTTTAGAAAAATTCTTATATGGACAAATAATCAGCAGTCCCTGAAAGCTGGTGGGAAGTGGAATAGGACGATGTAATCATTTTGTAATGTGTTAACCTCAGTGGAATTCTAAACACAAACCCAGCAACGTCCATCTTGTTGGTTGGGGCAATAGGAGAGAAGTTCTGTTGCTGATCTCCTGGCTGACCTCACTAGCCTCAAACAACTCTTGGTCCACGGTCGCTCTGCTTTCCCTGGACACGTTTCAGCTTTCCTGACTCTGAGGCATGTGTTTTGCTCATGAAGATGAGGTCCTGGTTTCTGCAGGACAGCAATGCCACCAAGATGAGAGGAAACAAGAATGGATATGCATTTCAGTCTATTCAGTTGTAATCCAATTTATACCTAAAGGGTGTCATCCTGTTCAGCCTATCTGCCTGTGGGCTTGGAGCCCAGGAAAACTGCCCCACAGACTGCTTGATCAGTTCCACAAGAGAATCAGCCCTGTTGGTTGTAACAGATGAGCACGTGCACAGGCAATATGAACAGTAGCAGCAGCATAACAGGGACGTTAGGGGTGATTTTGACACAAGCTAACCCTTCCCTTCAGCCTACAAATGCCTGATAAGGAACCCAAAGCTCACTAAAAGCTTGGAATCTCTGCCATCATTTTTTTACCTTATTCTTGCTACCTTAAACTTTAGATCAGATCCTTGCTTAACTCTGTACGTAGACACATCCATCATTAAAGGATTGTCTGTTTAAGACCTGACATATAAAGTATATTGGTCCTAAATTTATTTACCCTATCCCTCCTTAATTTTCTTCAAGACTGAAGATGCCAAGATAAGAGTCACTACAATATTTTCCAATATTTTCGATTCCAGGAGCAGTGAGGTTTGTAGGCAGATCATCCCCCGCTGGACCTATTTCCCCAGCAGGAGCAATTACACCACAATAGGAGCCAAGGCTGTCCCTAAGCAGGAGCAGCCATGTCCTGTGGGGAACCAACTGACCCTTCAAGCAATAACAACCTCCAGAGAGCCAGCTCTTCCTGCAGAAGCAAACCTGAGGCCATGCTCACCCAGTCCGCACTTGCACCAGGACTGTCTGCATGCACACTCTTCCTCGCTGCGTCCTCTTCCCTTCCCCTGTGATAACACCAGAGCTCTTGTGAAAGCAATGGAAGATGGAGCTCAGGATGCCAGTTCCCTGCTGGGACTCGAGGGTGCAGGCCCCCTGGTCTAGAATTCCAGTAACAAAAGTAGTCATCATTGTGTTCCTGATTGATCCTTGACTGATAGGGACGACTTGCTGAACTGGCAGGAAAAGGAATGCGCTGATATCCGAGCATCTGTGCAGGAGGTATCCTCACAAGGTAAGCCTTCTTAAGCTCCCCGGGGCCACACAGCAGCTTCAGCTTCAGGGTTATGCTCAGTGCTGTATATGAAGCGGTGGATGCCACAGGACCCTGTCCTAGTGATGCCGAATGTCAGGTTCGTGCCCTCTCAGAGTCAAAGAATGAAACCGAGGGACACCGAGGCAAGCGTAGTAGGTCGATTTTATTTTATAGAAAATAAAGCATAAGGAAAGGAGCAGACTTCCCCCAGAGTGGGGAAGGGGACAGGGCCAAAGAGGCAGTGAGGTTTGCCCTTTTTATATGACGTCCTCTCCTTGATTGGTCACTGCTTCCCTGCCCCTGTACTTAGGACACAGGCATGGGGAATTCTGGTCCAGTCTTTGGTCCATGCCTTAGGCTCTTTGCCCATGCCTTAGAAGCCAATAGAATGAATGTGGCTCCTTCCTTAGCATCAGGGAGTGTCTGCATCTGGGCCTATCTTGTCACTACCCTTATTAGCATTGGAAGATGTCTTTGCCCTCAGGAAAGATGACCATCAGTTAATTTTCTCCTTATCAGCCCACATTGTTCTGCCTACACTGAATTGCCTAACTTTTTCTGCCACACTTGGAGCTATGTGTGACATATGTAGTAAGGAGCTGAGCAGTGTGATCACAGCACATGCCAGGCAACCGTCAAGAGAATCACGAAGGGATTGAAATGGCCAGAAATAGGCCCCCTGATCAAAAGGTGAAGGATCTTGACAAAATAGGGAAAAATCATATAGAATTTTCTTATTTTCATAGTAAACTAAGTAGTAATCTAAGTATTCTAGGAAATACAAGGCACTGAGATAAATAAAGACAGGAATTTGGTGTATTCTGATGGACAAGACAGTGTATGACTGTAATTCCAGTGGCTTGGGAGGCTGAGGCAGGAGGATCACAAGCTGACAGTCAGCCTCAGCAACTTAATGGGGAACAGAAGCAATGCAATGAGATCCTGTCTCAAAATAAAAAATAAAAACAGCCTGGGGACATGGTTTAGTGGTTGTATCATCCGGATACATATACGTGAGTGTGTGTGTGTGTGTATTAGATTGGCTTACACAACCAGAGGCTGGATAGTCCCACAATGGATGTGTGCAGGCTGGAGAACTGAGGAACCAGCAGGTGTGCAGTCCAGAATGCTGAAGCCTCAGAACAAAGGAATCAATGATGACATCCCAGTCTGGACTGAAGACCTGGAAACTCACTACAGAATTGCTGCACAGAGTCCACTTCGGAAGAGGGAATGAGCTAGAGTCTGCAGTCCTCAGAAGATCACAGAAGCAACTGAGAAGCCATTCAAGAAAAATCAGACTTGCATCTGCTACTGCTTCCCTGTTCTACTGGTTTTTATTCCATCCAAGCCTCCTACCTTTTGGATGGTGCTTCCCACACTTACGGTGGGTCTCTGCTTCAGTTTGCTACCCCTCATGCTAATCATTTCTAGGAACATCCTCATTGACACACCCAGGAGACTCTGAATCTTAAGCACCTCTTAATCTAAGGCATATCTTAATCAAATCAAGTTGACAATTCAGATTAGCCATTGCAATAGCTCAGTACCCCTAATAAATAATAATAATAATAATAATAATAATAATAATTTGGTCTTTCCCAGCTGACTATAGACATAACCTTGTCTTTGAGGTCATTAGGCATTTAGAGCAGTTGAGTTCATTGGAGAAACACCTAACAGTCATGAGACAGGAAATATAATCAGAGACAAGGACATTAATTGGCCTCTGCTATTGGCATGGTGCCCCTTGGTGGAAATAGTCTCGATTTGTAGCCTCTTATACATGCCATTGTTGTTATAGTTGACTTTGTGTTGCTATGACCATATACCTGACAAGGACACCTAAGTGGAGAAAAAGTCTATTTTGATTCGTGATTCCAGAAATTTCCAACTCCATTGCTCTGGGCTCGCATGAGCAGAACGTTGTGGTGGCAAGACATGGCAGAGGGAAGCTGCTCAGCTGAAGACAGCCAGGAAGCAGAGAGAGATCTGTTCAACAGGCACAAAATATAAACTCCACAGGCACACTCCCCGGTGACCTACTTTCTCAAGCCACACTCCGTCTACCTGTAGTTATCACCTAGTTAATCCATATGTGCAAACCATTCACTGATTAGATCATTCCTCTCATAATCTGAACATTTCACCTCTAAGCATTTCTACATTGTGTCACACATGAAGTATTTCAGGATACCTCATATCTGACCCCCTAACAGTCAGAAATTCAATGATTAAGAATTAGACTTCTCACGGTGCACTACTGTGGAATTGCATAATATGTCCTTATATCATCATCAGTTCCTGAAAAAAAGACATCTCTAATCCATCCAGATTCAAGAAAGAGAAGGAGAGACGTTCTTCCAGCTCATCCTCCATACAAGACTCACCCACATATCTCATGGCGCATGGTAAATTCACAATGTATTTGAACTGTAATTGTGATTATGATTATAATTACAACTTTATGGAATGAAAGCTGAGCAGCTTTCTTAATTATTATCAAAATAAAAGGAGTGTGTGGGAAACAATTTTTCAAATATGGTTCTGGTTCTTGCTGTATGAGACTCTGAGCTATGAGCTGTCCTCTGTGAAAGGGGTCCCGGGGCAGCTGTTGCATAGACTTCCAGAGCGATCATACTGGCAAGAGTTGTAACACCTCATGCGCAGCTAATATTTAAGACATTTGTTCTCTTTCAGTCCCTCTCTCTTCCCCAATCCCCTATTAATTTGCTGTGTGACCTTTGGAAACGTCACTTTCTGGGGGGCAAATTTTCATCCATGAAATGCTTACTTTGATAACTTTTAAGAATCAAATAGTGTAATATATTCTAATATAAATGTACCAAAAGAACAAATTATATCATTCTACATAAGCTATGTGAAAAGTATTGTTTAGGAAAAAGAGGAAGTGATTTTTTTATATGCGTGATGAGAATATATTCAGTTTGTAGGTCGTTAACACTTTCCAAGAGTAGCTGGATGGATTTCCTTGGTGTCCTAAGGAGGTCTGGGCAAGAGGCATTCATATCAAGTAAAATATTTCAATAAATGCCTTTTTGTGTGATGAAGTATTTATTAACTCATTATTGAAAATCCCATGCAATTGGAGATTGACAAAACCACTTGCTAAAACAAGAAACATAATTGCAAAAGGAAGGTTTTCCTTTTTAAAGAGAGTGACAGAGAGAGAGAGAGAGAGAGAGAGAGAGAGAGTCAGAGAGAGAGAGGAAAAAAGAGAGAATTAATTTTATTTCGTTTTTCATTGCTCAAACACTTCATTGTGTATGTGCGGCTAGGATTTGAACCCATGTCCTCACACATGCCAGGTAAGCACCATAATCACTGAACCACCACTCCAGCCTCCAAAAGATTTTCTACCTATGAAAAAATTACCTTTGACACCATGAAGATTTCCAGTTGATAAAGCCAGTCATTTTATGTTAGTTATTAGCACATCCTTGGAAGTTGCTTTGCCCTGAGCTATGGTTTCTGCATCAACTGGGAAGTGTCATGGACAGTGATGTTCCAGCCAGACCCTCCTTCCAGGAATGAAAAAATGTGTCCCCAGCCACCAGGAGGGCTGACTGCAAACATTCTCTATAGTTTGTACCTACCCAAGGGAAGGACACAGGCTTGCTGGAGGTAATACCCATCCCTGGGAAGCTTGTGCTTAATCACTGATGAATTGAAAGGACAAAGAACAGCCCTCTCATCTCAGGTTGGAACAACTCTGGAAGTCATGCTAATATCAGAATCCCCTCAGACTGATTTCCAATAAAATCACATCACAACTCTGCATATCCCTTTGTTCAACCCAGATTTCTCACCTACCTTCCCCTTGAGTTCCTCCCAGGAATACTTCCCAATAACCCTCCTGCCTGCTAACTTCTAAGTGTGTGCCTCCCAGAAGAAACCCTTCAGTTGGGTGCTGGAAAAGGTAGGAGAGAGCCACAGCACCTGCTGCCTGGCTGACAGCCAATTTCTGCCATAAGTGAGGACTATATACGAAATAGCAACACAAGTGCTAAATTTTCACTGGCGTTGAAATGGAGTGTGTGCCAGTAAACAGCAACGGCCCATCTGGTGAGATGCATATGCCACTGAAAGAGCATGGGGGAAGGAGACGTTCTAAAGACCATGCAACTGGGTAGCTCCAAGCTCACAACTCACTCATGAGAAAAGGAACGCAGATCTGGGTGCGATTCATGAGCAACTGTGAGCTGAATGTGAAAAGTAGGGTTCTCCTTGGAGCACAGGAGGAAGACCTCATCTCCTGCTGCTGGATGGCACAGAAAGCTGAGGACTGTGATAGGAACCAGTGGGAGGAGTAATCCAGCTTCAGAAATAATCTGCCAACTCGGGAAAACTGTCCGTGTCATTTCAGGACTCTGATGACACTGTGACACATGGAAGACCTCATCTTAGAAACGTGCCCTTTTCTTGAACCTTTGGGTTCCTCTGAATCTTCCAAAGGGCTCATACTGCATTTCTTGAAAATGATATAGGAAATTCTTCCTGAAAGAAGATGAGCCACCCATAGATCTGTCCCAACAGCTCTCCTGAATCTAAGCCAGTACTGAAGTTATTACACAACCTCACGGGGCATGCCAAGCCTGATAAAGAAAGAGGCCATGTATCCAGAAGGTGGCGAAGGTCTGAGTTCTGAGGGTGCTTGATCAGAGGGTGTGGTCAGGCAGAATTGACCAATTTGGGAAGAATGTCCCAATATACACGATTTAATGTCTTAATAACATCCACAGGCCATGGT
The DNA here is from genome assembly GCA_004027875.1 of Aplodontia rufa. Classification (NCBI taxonomy): domain Eukaryota; kingdom Metazoa; phylum Chordata; class Mammalia; order Rodentia; family Aplodontiidae; genus Aplodontia; species Aplodontia rufa. The sequence goes on along the minus strand of PVKS010020163.1, from coordinate 12,171 downwards.
GCAAGCATGCTACAAGGATACTTCTAGAAGCATGGAAAAATTGGCTCACATGCATGTGGCAGAAATCCCACAGTTGCTTTGTAGACAGTTCTAGCAAGAACAAAAAACAACCTAAAAGTCTGTGCCAAGAAACAATTATTCTTACAAGACTAGGACCCTCCACTCCCAAGACCATGTTACACAGGAGGGCAGTCACCTAGTATTGAGGATGCCTGGGTAAGAGATACTTACTGCAGCCCATGATAGTTCCACTGATGGCTTTCTTACAGGGTGTGCTGCTGGAACAACAAGGCCATTAAAAAACAAAGCTGAGTCCTGGATATGGGTTTAATAGTGCCTGGACACGACACAGGCCAGGGGCAGCACTTGGGAGTGACATGGCGAAGTGTCTGCTCCTCTTCAAGAAGAAGGCAGAGTCTGAATCTGCAAGTCCAGGCACACAGCCCTCCCTGGGGCCACTTGCTCCCTGTGATGCAGGCTTGGGAGTACGGAGTACGGTGACTAGGCCTGGACTCATCCTTGGATGATTCTAAAGACTTAATTTCATGCTTAAAATTCCTATGAAAGTAGCTGAGGACTCTGTTGAGAGCACATTACATCTTGACTTCCACCTAAACTTACTTCCCCCCCTAGTTTTGGTACTAAGGATTGAACCTAAGGTTGCTTTACCACTGAGCTGCATCCCCAGTTCTTTTTAATATCATTTGTTATTTTTAGAAAGGGTGTTGCTAAGTTGCTGATGGTCCCACTAAGTTGTCCAAACTAGTCATGAACCTGAGATCCTCCTGCCACAACTGCAAGTCCCTACAATTATAGGTGTGTATGACTGCACCTGGCTACATTTATTTTTTTCCTCTTTCTCCAATAGTCATTGATAACACAATTATAAGAACTCCTTGATGAAAACCTCACAAATCTGTCTTTCTCTCACAGAACCTACTTGGTAAGAGATGTCACCTACATTTACATTGATTGGGCTTCAATGTCTCACAGATGTGATTTATCCTATTTTTCAAGTCTCCAAAGAATATTTGCAGCTCTGTGTCTCTAAACACTTATTTATTTAGGAGATTGTAAGAAGGAGTGTCATCCTTAGTCCTTCCTGGTTTTCCGGTAGAATGAAATAAAGACTCTGATTTAGCACATTCTCATTATGAGTTGGGCACTATGATAAAACAAAGAAAGTCAGGCTGGTTACTCATTCATCCCATCACATGTAGGGCCTGAGGCCTCAGGCAAAGGGCAAACCTCTGGGTTTCTCTCTATTGAAACATAATTTCACAGAGAGGGCCTCTATGGTAATAGTATAAAGGTTAATGTATGTGACTGTTAGGTACCTCCTAAGTGACTCACAGGATATCTCTGGACTAATAATATTGCAAGCATTGTCTAGCCACAAAAAACAACAAGAATCATCAGATCTCTGGAAAAATGTGAATTTAAAAATTTATTCACATGAATGGAAATCTGTAGAATGATTTTTAAGGTTTTAAGGTTTTCTCAACCACAACTAAAATATAGATTTTGGAGTCAAAATAATAGAATTGGACTCATGACTCTACCTTGTAATTTCTGAGCAAAGTGGGAAACCTAGGTTAAACTTTATGAGGCTGTTTTTTGTTGCTTATAAATCTCTAAACAATTACTACCTGTTTCACAAACTATTGCAAAGACTGAGTGAATTAATATATGCAAAGCACTTGGCATTTATGATACACTTAGACTACAAATGAGAACATCCTACTGGCTTTATTTTAATAATTGTTACTATTGCTTTAAATCCTCAGCCTACACTAACACAACACACAAGGGTTGGGCTGTTAGTGCTATTTAGGAAAAGGAAGGAAATGAAGCGCATCACCTAGTACTTCAGCTAGAAAGATGGTGGCAAGGGGACTCTGAGCTACCTCCGTCTGCATGTGCGCGCTTCTTCTGCATCCTTCGATCCCCTTGAGGCCTCAGCAATGTTCCTGCATAGACGTTCCGATTATGCTGAGTGATGGGATGTTGGGCGGTGCAGATATACAACCTTTGCCCTGAGACATGGTGTCGCTCCGGTTTCCCGGGTGCTTTTCCACCCAGCACGGTGTTCATCATGTGCTGTGATTCCTCAAGGCAGCACGTGTCCTTGCAAGCCAGTGTCCTCACGCCATGGCTTCTGCTTACCTTAGCTCATTTTCTCAACCCAGCAACTGTCCTCTTGCTGCTGTCTTTCAAAGATTTCCTTTTGACTTGGCCAGGTCTAGGAAAGAAAAAAAAATGTCCCTCACTAAGAAAATAGTAAATTTGGCAGCAGCAAAGACACATTCTAGGGGTCCTCATGGTTGTGGCTGACACAGACACTGATTCAGAGGAGCAAGAAAGAAAACAGAATGAAGGTAGGAGGAAAAATAATCAGATGGAAAGAAACCAAGACACACAAGGGTCCACTGTTGAAAACAAAGCAAACAACAACTAATAAAATACAGAAAACCTCAAACTTTTTGTTCAGTGTCTGTTATTTATTCTCCAGTATTCAATAAAAAGCAATGACATTAGGGAGCAGACTGTAGGGACTCTTATGTCCCTATGTGCTTGAGATAATTCTGCTTATGCCTCTTGCCCGAGTATCATTTCATCAAAAAAAAAAATAGTTTAGTCTGAAAGGTCTACAGGTTTGGCCAAGAAGAGTGTATAAACCAGGCACAGAAGCAACACCTGTAGTCCTAGCACTCAGGAGGCTAAGGAGGGGGATCCCTTGAGTCCACGTGTTCCAGACTAGCAACATAGCAAGACCCTGCCCCACCCCAACCCAGAGGCAGCTGTGGGCTTCAGTTTTAACCTGCATTCAAGTACAGGTGCGGGTGCTCAAACCTGCTGTCATTGTTTCTGGCCCTTCCTAGCATTACTTGTGCTTTACTCTCTTGTGATTCAGCAAATATCTTTTGGTTCCATTAAATACTGAAGAGAGCGGTCCCATAAAAGTGCTTGCACTACCGTGTACATCCAAATACTTATCTTGAATTTTCTGCTCTTAGTGTGGTTCCCATCAGTCTCCTCTCCTGTCCCACTGCCCACCTCTCGTCCTCTGCAGATGAGCTTTCTCATGGCCTTCTGCTGCCTCCAACGGAGTCCTGGTGGTCCTAAGCAGAACAGGCATCATGCAACACACAGCAGGCTCCCTCCCAAGGCAAATTATCAGTCTCCTGCCCTGCTCCCCTCTCCAGCTCCTCTCCACTGCCTGGGGTATAAAGCAGTCACTTAGCCCAGCCCTCAAAGCCTGGGTGACACCATGCTCACACTGCGGTTCCTGGGCTTAGTTTGCCACGTCTGCATGGAAGCTCCATGCTCCAACCAGCTGAATTCTCAGTGCTTCTTCCCTTGAATACTCACACTCTGATGTGGTTGAATAGGGAATATTCCTAAAAGAAGACCCTTTGGCATGGGAGGAGGAGAAGGCCTGAAGTTAGCCATGGGAAGTTAGAGGATTGCACCAGGGACAAGTCAGGCAAAGCACAGAGGGCGGATGCTGGGGGGATTGCACACGCATGCTGCAATGCTGGCCGTGCACTGGATTCCCTCACCTGGGCCCTGTGCTGCTGCCGAGGGAGAGCAGGCAGAAAAGCATCGCCCTCTCCTGGCACCACTGCCGGGCTCAGGAGCACCGTGGACAGTCCAAGTGTGGAACTGCTCTTCCTGCTCCCTCTCTCCTGGAAGTTTCCCAAAGTGGAGCAGATCTGCATCAAGCCTTGCTCACACTGTGAACCCTTCTTGCTCCTTGCTGGGGGATTCAGGTTGCTTTCATCCTCCTTGCCTACACTGCGGCCTTCCTCTGGACTAGCGTGGCAGGATTCATTTCTCACCACAAGCCCACGGTATATCCTCTTGGAAACTACTTCAGGCCTCCAATACAGCAGGTCTTACACTCAGCTGAAATTTCTTGACCTGCCTCTTTCATCCCTGGAGCATTTGATCAGGGAATTGTGTTCTCATCTCCTTTCTCCAGTGCTTAATGTGTCTGGGAAAGCTGGTGTGAATTTAGTGTTAACTACATGAGTGCGCGCACGTGCGCGCACACATGCACACACACATGAATTTAAACTTAGATCTCCACTTTTCTTTAGAAAGGGTAAACCTTTACTCTATTTCATGCTGGGTTTTAACATTTCTATTGCCATCTTAAGCACACACATTCAAATGAGGAGATGGAACACACACGCAAGACAGCCATTTTATGAGAGAGCTGATGCCATTTTATGGATACCATAAATTCACCAAAGAAAACAAAGCAGAGAATTAGCCAATCAGCATTCAGCAGGCCGCAGAAGAACCACAGGCTAGGTAACGACAAAGTAATTACCCTGGCGTGAACTCAAGGCCTAAACTCTTCTAATTTATTTTAATGAAATGCCATGTTCTGCCTATGTAAATCACATATTTCCATTCCATGATTTGTTATAAAATGCCTATTTATGTAGTTGAAAAGAATGTCTGGCAGCAAGTAGGTGCTGGTGGGGATAATTTTGGGTCTAGACTTACTATTTGCATTAATAGAGGAAGAGAATCCGGCAGCATTTTAATGAAAATCTGAAATGAAACTAAATTACATATTGAAATTAAGTGTAATTTCTCAAGCTAAGAATAGGAGAAAATATATTGAGTGGAGCTCTTTATAGCTTAGAGACATGAGAATAAAAGTTTAACATAATTTAGTTATTCTTGATGTTTCTTTCTGGCTAGAGATATCATCTCTTCCTTATCCTAATTGAGTTTCCCTATCTCACTCCCATTAATAATGGTTAAAGGAAGATATTGGTCAAATGGAAAAATGACCATGGACAGGCTCTTGCTTGGTGGAGGATTAAGCACTAACAGTGCATACAGAATGATGATAATATGACACTTGTGGCCGTATCTATCCTATGCAAGAATATGAATATAAAGAAAAAATAAAGTGATGTTTTCATTTTTAAAGTTTGATGCAAGCCTGCTGATTAAACAGCTCTCAGGGAAGTATTATGATGCATAAGATATTCTGCAGGTGCTGAGAAGAAAAGGCAGAGAGAGTGAAGAAACAGAAAAGCACCAGAAAGCTGTCACCCCCAGCCCAACAGCACACACTAGTTAAGAAATCAGTAAGTAACAGCGTGTAGAATGTTCTGGATGGGTGGTCTCAAATGTGTACACACCCAGCTTTCTCCAGGTGGCAAGGAAGGGCTTCAGAGAGAGCAGCATGGGAATACATGTTTTAAAGGAGGACCAAGCATTTGATTTCATTGGCTTTTTGTGGCTGTGACCAATACCAGAGCAAAGCAGCTTAAAGAGCGCAGGTGTATTTGGAGTGTGGGTTCAGAATTCCATGTTCCGCTGACTATTGCTTTGAGGCTGAGGTGAAGCAGAACATGATGGCTCTAGGTCATTCCAGGGAAATCTGCCCAGCTCCCAGCAGCCAGGAGGCAGAGGGAAAGGCAGGAAGGAGCTGGGGACAGGGTGTGGTCCCCAGGGTGCATGCGTAGGCCTGCCTTCTCCACACTCTGCCTGCCTGTAGTTTCTACCATCTCCCAGTAGTCCATTCGGTTTTCAATCCACTGTGAGGTCAGAGCCCTTGTGCTCACAACTCTCCACAAAAGCCCTAACTCTGAAAACCACGACTTTGGCAGATAGGGCACCATGATTCTCAGGTATATCAAAGACTGAAAATGGCATGGCGGTTACAGAGACCCAAGGAAGGCGCTTGTGGCGTGGTTCAGGGGGTGGGCTGAGCACAGACTGCTTGTATCTGCTTGTATCTTCTCTTCTTGGGCTTGTATCCCAAAAATGCAAAGTCCCATTGCAATTCAGTAGGACACAGGACCCATCCCAGCCAAGAAAATATGGGCAGGGGTGATGTGTTGTCTGAACCGAGTCTCTGAAAGACACCCTTTCAATATATGATCCCTCAGTTTATTCCTTCCCCAAAGACAGTAAGCATGAGAGTCTTTGAGATGAAGATGCCAAAAGGCTAAAGCAGGTGGGCTTGCTGAGCCACCAGATGGAGGACGTGTGCATTCCTATCTCACCTTCTAGAGAAGCCATGGGTGGGTGGGGTAGTGCTTTGTGATAGGCATTGCGATTGAGGGATTATTTGTTAAGCTTCTCCTAGCCCAATACCAAAGGTGGGGGTGAGAGCTGCACACAGAAAGGCCAATGCATACCATGCTCATGACATTCTTGAATAAATGCTGCTTCCTTTCCATATTGAGAACCAACTACTCCTTCTGATGCTTCCTAAATGTCTAATCAGCCCCCCGTTTAGCATTTATTTCATTCTGCAGGCTCTTAGTTCCTGTTTGGCTGTATTTCACATTATATTATAAAAACATCATTCAGCTAGTTCCTACTGTCATAAAAGACCACAAAGCACTAAATTTTGAATATTCATTCATTAATATCTGGATGTGGAATCTGACCAGAATCTTTTTGGAAGGCAAAAGGGAAGATGGAATAGGGAAGAACCTTTCTGTACAGTTTGGGGTTTCAACAGGGTTTTCTGCTACTAAGTGGAAGGTCAGCTTTTCCAGACATGTGACTTTCTGTTTATCCATGACTTTATTAGGTATAATTGGCTTACACATAACTCCATGTAATTAATAAATGCTATTTGGTGAATTTGGACTTATGTGTAGACTCCTGTTTGTATCACCACAATACAGGGAACAAACTCATCTGTCATCTCCAAAATATATATTGTGTGGCATTATTTTACCTTATCTCCTTCCTTCCTTGCTCTCTTCCTTCTCATTCCCTTTCCCTCCCTTCCTTCTTCCTTCCTTTTCTTTTTTGGTAAGAACATTTAGAGTAAAATGCATCCTCTTGCATTTGTAAGTCCATGTATCTTGTCGTGAATGTAGACATCCAGAGTGTCATTGAAATTTACGTCATCAGTCACTCTGTGCCACTAACAGCAGCTCTCCCCATCTTCTGGTAACCTTTCTTCCATTGTCCACTACAGCTTGGACCATGATAGATGCCTATGTAAGAGGAGCCATGCAGGGTGTCCGGTGACTGATGTTTTGTGAGTTTCAGTGTGCTTGTAGTTCCTATTTTAGAAACCAGGGAATCTGTGTTAGGACCAGGGGCTGCAGCACTGCTGGGGACACGGTGTCCCCACACTGAGGAAGTTTATGCCCCTGACTCCAAAGCCGAGTCTCTGAAGCACAAACACAGCCTCTGAGAACTCGTCAAGCAGTGTTTACAGGATGTAGATGGGATGGAGACAGCAGCACCAGGTCCTGCAGTCACAGACCGCCTCATCAAAGCTCCACGGGTGGTTTTGGCAGACCCATGCTGCCCAGCCATGGGATTATTTGTGCTATTAGGGGTCCATGTGTGTAAGCACGTGCATTTGGAAAATATAAGTAAATTTTATATTGGATACTCCAAGAAATGCCCTACTTCTTCAAACCTCTAAGGTCCATTCTAGGAGTGAGAAGCAAACAGCTTTAATATAAGTGTAGTAAATGCAACAATAAACATAAAAGATGTTTATGTGGTTTTATAGTTGAGTGACAACTGGATCTCTACAACCAAAGGGAGTTCTTAGGCTCTCATTGTGTTTCCAAACATGACTGACCCTTATTTTATTAAAGTAAAAAGAACTGATGATCATTTTATTGTTTGACATTTTGGCAGAAAACAGACAACATTCAGATTTGTAGGTGGATGATTTTGAATTTATTCAGGATATAGAAGAAATGTTAGCCTCCTTATCAGTTAACAAAATTCCTCCAGGATGATCTCTGCCCTGTAAGCAACAGACAGTTATTGATTCAAATATTCACAACATATTGTAAAACATCAATGAAAGATGTTATTGCTTTGACTTTTTGATAGGAAAGGGTCCCCATGCTAAATCAAACTAATTCCCTAACCATTCTCTATGTATACCAGGTCTTTCTGAATACAAGTAGCATTTAAAGAGTCTTTAAAATACTATCAGTGATTTGCATCTCAGAAGAGGATAAGAAATGCCACCCTAGCTTTGGCGCACCTCGATTGACTGGATCTTTACTTCCATAGTTTCCTTTCTCCCTTTATCTTTCTCTGATGCTCTGTGTTCATCAGCAGCCAACACTCATGTCTACCTCCAAAATAGTAAGAATTATAAACATTAACTATTAAAAAAAGTCTATAAGTTTCCCTTGATCTTCTATTCCAGTAGAGTCTCTGCTTCACCCCAACAAAACCTGGGTTTTAAGTCCTCCACCTTCAGGGACATTCTCTATCCTCTTTCCCTCTTTTCACTGCTACTGTCCTGATCCAGGCCACCATTGCCTCTCATTTCAACTATTGTAAAAGTATCCTTGATATTCTTCTCAAAATCCACATGTAAAAGTGATTGTTGAGCTACTGCTGTAGCTCAGTGGTACATTGCTTGCCTAGCGTTCACCAGACTCTGTTTTCCATCCCACCACTGCAAACCAAAGGGACAAACAAAATGTGTATTTTCATTCTCTGATTATATGAAAGAACACACTTAGTATACAATGCTCATTTATTCTGATGACTTTACAATTGACAGAATAAAATTCCAACCCCTGCCATGCCCGGCAAGGCTTGCCTTGATCTTCCCTGCGCTTATCTCCTCTCTGGATGAATGTCATGGTCTATCCTGTTACACTCAAAACTCTTCAGACGTGGTGTTGTTCTCTATATGTTATAAAATCATTTAACATGTTCCAACCTCAGCACTTTTGTGCTTGAGATTCATTTTCCCTGGAATGCTCTTTCTATAGATACCCCATTGCTCACATGTTTAGGTGTTAGCTGCATGCACCAATCAAACACTTACAGTAAGAAATACTCTCTCTAAATTACTCATGCCTTCACATCTTCACAGGGTCTCTATTCCAGGGCCTGGTAGGAACATGTTAAGTGGTTTTAATAACTTTCTGGAGCCAATATGTGGATGAAGTTGAGAGCTAAAACTTCCAGTCTCAGGGACTCTTGCTGCCAAAGAGATCATGATGATCATCAAAGTTCCCTTATTTTTTGGACAGAAGAGGGGGAAAATAAGATAATAGCACACTGAAATCTCTGGTATGACTACAGCAAACATGGACACAGTCAACTAATCAGATTGGCATAGAATTGATACTAAAAATCTAGGTATCCAGGTTCTATTACCTAGCAGAGCATATCTGACTTTCTATGAACTATTCCAAGGTATGCTTAAGAACAAATCCCAACATCTAAAGAGACAAAATAAGCATCAGAACCACGCACAGGTATGACATAGATTTGGAAATCATGATCTTGGGAATTTACGACCACTGTAACTGATGTTAGTTCTGAAAGAACAAAAGAGAAAATATTCAGAAGCGTATAGGTAACATAAGCTGAAATGGAAACTCAGAACACCAACAATCGAACCACTATAACAGATGTCAAGAATGCCTGTCACTGGATATCACCAGAAAAGAATCAGAGAGCTTCAAGACATGGTGATAAAAATGTCTCAACTTCAAATATGAAGAGTTAAAAACATGAGGCAAAGATAGAGAATGAAACAATACAGAGCCAGGGCAGTGTTTTCTACTAATAGTGTTAGAACAATTGGAAATTGGGAGGCACTATCTAGTTACAGAATTCAAGCCTTTAACAAAAATTTAAAAAAAGTATAACAAACATAAGTGCAAAGTTATACTGGATCATACAAGTAAAGAATCTATAGAACCTTGGGTTTGGAGGTGAAATTTTAAATAAAATAACAAAAAGTATGACACATCTAAGGAAAACAGAATTGTTAGACATCATTAAAATTAAGATATCTAAGATGCAAAATATACTGCTAATAGAGTGACTTTAGCAGCAGACTGTAGAAAAATCTTTACAAAGCATGCATTTGATGTGCAAAAAACAAAGTATAAAATGAATGGCTGAATTTCAACAAGTAAAAAATGACTATTGAGAAATGAGAAAAGGACATGACCAGATATCAAGGAAAATACACAGAAGGCAAACGAGCTTGTGGAGAGGTAGTCAACACCATTTTCCACTAAATCGCAAATCATGAGGATATTCTTTACACACCCACCAGAAGGGTGCACACACACACACACACACACACACACAACTGACATCAGGGTAAAATGGTGAGGATCTGGAACAAAATGAACCCTTATCAACTGCTGATGAGAATGAAAAATGGAACAGGCACTTGGAATACAGTGGCAGTGTCTTACAAAGCTGTGATCTTACCATACAGTCCACAATTGTTCTGGTACATATTTACCAACTGAGTTGAAAACTTACGTCCACACAAATACTGTACCAAATGTTAGGGCATCTTTATTCATGGTCATTGAAACCTCAAAAAAATCCAAGATGTCTTTCAATACATCAATAAATAAAACAGAGTTGCACATCTATAAAATGGACTATTATTCAGTGATTAAAAATAAATGAACTTTCAAGATATGAAAATACATGGAGAAATCTTGATTGTATACAATCAAGTGAAAAAGCCAGTCTGAAAAGAATACATTCTATATAATTCCCACTCCATGACATCCTGGGAAATCTGAAAACTATGGAGACAGGGATGGGGATGTATCTCAGTGAAGAGTGCTTGATTAGCATACACAATGCCCTTGGTTCAATCCCCACTAATAGAAAACAGCAAACAAATAAACTGCGGGGAGAGAATAAAGATCAGTGGTCCAAAGGGAAGGAAAGGTCCAACTGGTGGAGAACAGAGGATTTCAGGACATGAAAATAATATTGTAACAGGGATGCATACTGTTACACAATCATCAAAGGTCTTTGAACTGTAAACCAGAAAGAGAAAACCTGAATTTAAGCCCTATATTTTAATCAATAATAATGTAACAGCATTGGTCCATTGATTTAGAAAAATCTTGTATACTAATACTAGATGTTAGTGATAGCAGAAAATGATTTTATGGGGTTGAGTGTGGAAACTCTTGAAACAATAGTCTTATTTTTTAAATAAAACTGAGAGTGTTCTAAACATAATGTTTACTATTTATACATATGAAAAAAATACTCCAATGGTTTGGGGATGAAAAACTGAGGTAAGATAGCACAGTAGGAATTTGGTGTCAGCACTAATAGGAACAACAACAGAGCAAAAGAAATCTCAGGCATTTTTATAATCTCTTGTCTGCACTGGGTGCTGCAAGAAGCAGAGTCCAAGTCATTCTAGATGTAGCAGTTTGATTGACAGGGTGATGCATTTTTATAATCCCTCCTCTGCAAGACTCAGAGTCATTCTAGATGTAATTTTTTGATTGACAGGATGATGCATTGGTGGGGTGACCACTTTTAAGATATTAGTTCTGAAATGCCATGTATTTCATGCTTATAAATGCACTTGCTCTCCATTTGGGTGAGGCATTGACAGCTTATTCAGCTTACTCTGAAAATCTAGAGAGTGGTAGAGTTTTTCCATGGAACTGACTAATACGAGTGAAGAGGTTTTGCATCTTGAGTGAGATGTCATCCAGATAACTATGAGATCAGATGGACAAAACAGTGAGGAGGAGAGGTGCAGAAGAGGTCTCTTAGGAGAGAGGTGCAGCAGAGTGTGAGGCAGGTGGATATATATACATTTTCCAGAATTAAATGATTGCATTGCTTAAGAATTATTTGGCATTATTTTGCTATTTGGCTTCTTTGGGGAGTAAAAAGCAAGCTACATTGCTGATTCCCCCATAGATTCCTCCTCTCTCCCTTCCCTCCTGCCTCTCCCCACCCCACCACCACATATCTATGTTTTCCCTTGATTGGGTTGCTTTGACTTTGGAGGTTCTAGTACATGAGCTTGACCTTTCACCCAAGCCTAGGTTACACTCTAACCTCCACAAATGAGTGAAAACATTTGACCCTTGTGTCTCTGGATTTGGCTAATTTCACTCAGCACACTTTCTTCCATTGCCATCCATTTACCTTTAAAGGCTGCAATGTCGTTGTTTCTAATGGTTGAGTAGAATTCCATTTTGGGTGTGTGTGTGTGTGTGAGTGTGTGTGTGTGTGTGCGTGTATCACAGCTTTTGGATGCGTTCATCCAGAGATGGGGATCTGGTTTGACTGCATAATTAAGCTATTGTAAATTTAGCTGCTATGAACTTGATTTTGCGTTGTCACTATAATGTACTGATTCTAACATTTTTTTCTTGAACAACCATACAA
>PVKS010020162.1:0-37263 GCA_004027875.1 Aplodontia rufa | reverse complement strand
TTAATTTGCACTATATGTAACAGTTTTTTAAAAAAATTGGTAACATCAGCCCAACATTTTTCAATTTTCAATTAGGGGACACCTCTAAGGCTAGTGAAGTATAAATGAAAAAGATTTTATTATGGTGGGAAAACAGTGAAAGCCTTGTTGCTTTTTATTTATAAAGTGCATTCTTTTTATTTCTCTTTTTCTACTTCAGCGTAGTATACAGGTCATCTTCATTAGGCAATTCATTGGAGAATTAGCATTCTTACCAATACCCAGTTTTTTCTTAGTTTCTTGATTTTTAGAGATTTTTCATTTCCTAGACTATAAATGACAATTAGAAATAGTATAGAGGGGCTGGAGTTGTGGCTTGGTGGTTACGGCGCTTGCCTGGCATGCGCAAGTACACGAATTCAAACCCCAGCACCACGTACACAATTAAGTGTCAGAGCAACAAAAGTTACATGAAAAACTAAAATTGATTCTCTCTCTCTCTCTCACTATCCTTCTTTGTTTTTAACGTATAGAGTCCTGTTCCATTGTTTTTAATTTTCTATTTCACCTGTTTCTATTTCTAATTTTCTCTTTTCCATTTTTATTATTGTATTATAAATTTGTACATACTAGTGGAATTTGTTGATACATATTTGTACATGAACTCAACATAATAATATAATTTGGTCAATTATGTTCCCCAGTACCAGTCTTTCCCTTTCCTCTTCCTTCTTTTTGGTCCCCTTCCTCTGTTCTACAAGTCTCCTTTCTATTTTCATGAAATCTCCACACCATCTTTTTACCTTTTTTCTCATTCTTCCACATATGGGAGAAAACATATGACCCTTAACCTTCTGAATTTGGCTTATTTCACTGAACATAATACTCTCAAGTTCCATCCATTTTCTTGAAAAAGACATAATTGCAATCTTCTTTATGGCTAAATGAAACTCCATTGTGTATATATACTATATTTTCTTTATTGATGTGTTGATGGACGCCTAGGCTGGTTCCATAGTTTGGCTGTTGGATTTGTGCTGCTGTAAACATGGATATGCATGTATCACTGTAGTAAGCTGACTTTAATTTTTTAGGATAAATACCAAGGATTGGTATAGCTGGGTCATATTGTGTTTTCATTACTAGTCTTTAAAGGAAACTCCATAATGATTTTCATAGTGGTCGTACCAATTTATAACCCCACCAACAGTCTAAACATGTTCCTTTCCCCCTTACCACCTCTCTAGCATTTATTATTATTGTATTCTTTTTTTTTTTTTTTTAAAGAGAGGGACAGTGAAAGAGAAAGAGAGAATCAGTTTTAGTTTTTTTTTTATCTGGTCTCTGTTTCCCTGAAACTTTGTTGTGTACATGGTACTGGGGATTGAACCCATATCCTCGCACATGCCAGGCAAATGCCATAACCACTGAGCAACTGCTCCAGTGCCCCATAATTTCTTGAAATCTTATTTTCTATCTAATTATCTCCGTACCATTTATGTACTGTGCAAATTTCTCTTTTCAATTTAAGTACATTTTTCTTTTAAAAATAAACATCATGTTTGATATAGACAGATTACTATAAGCAAAATATGAATAAATTATTTAATTTCCATAAACTCCAGTATGCTCACTAACCAATTGACTCCTCTTTTATTCCATCATTTTTCTTCTAAACATGGGAACTACTCTGTGAATTTTGAATTTATAATTCCTCTGTGTGTGTGCATCCACATACACGTACTTCCCTTTTTGTCTTATCCATTCATCCTTCCAGTCTACCATTTCTCTATTTCAAAACACACACACACACACACACACACACACACAGTGTAGATTTGAGATCCTTTTTCTTTAAGTGTCAGCATTTATAGCTATAAATTTCCTTATTGGCACTGCTCTTACTGCATCCTATAAGTTTTGATATGTTGTAGTCCATTTTCATTGGTTTCAAGGTATTATATTAGTTTTCTAGGAATTCCATCATAAAATACCACAGATCGGGTGGCTTAAACAACAGCTTTTTATTTATTTTCTCATCTTTCTTGAGGCTAGAAGTCCAAGATAGAGGTATTGATAGGGTTGGTTTCCTGAGTCCTCTCTTCTTGGCTTGCAGATGGCCCCCTTCCTTTTGCCTCTTTTCATGGTCACCTCTCTCTGCTTTCATGTCCTTAGTGTCCCTCTGTCTGTTCAAATTTCCTTTTCTTACAAGGGTATCAGTCATATTGGATTAAGATATACCGTAATGGCCTTATGGTGTTATTTTAACTTAACCAACTCTTTAAAGGCCTTATCTCCAAATACATTTATTTTGTGAGTTTCTAGGGGTTAGGGTTTTAAAATATGAATTTGAGGGGACACAGTTTAGTCTATAACAAATATTTTCTAATTTCCCCCTTGACACGTTGGTTAAGAGTATGTTTTCACATTTTTTGAGAAAATTTTCAGTTATCTTTGTTATCGAATTCTAGTGCATTTCCATTGTAGTTGGAAAAGGTACTTTGTACTTCAATCTTTTCAAAATTTTTAAAGCATGCTGCAACCTAAAATATGGTCTATTCTGTTCCATGTGCACTTGATGAAAAAAATACGTATTCTGTTATTTTTGGAGTGTTCTGGGTGATCTGTTAGGTCCAATTGGTTTATATTGTTGTTCAAACTCTCTATTTCCTTATTGATCTGCTGTAATATCCATGATTGCAAGTAGGGTAATGAAATTCTGCAACCAGTATTGTACAGCTATTTTTCCTTTGGTTCTATCAATGTTTGTTTTATGTTTTCTGGAGTTCTGATGTTTGGAGCATATTGTTTATAATTGATGCATTTTCTTGATGAATTGACTTTTGTCATTTTCCCTTTTGTAACAGTATTAGACTAAAAGTCCATTTTGTGTAATAGTATAGCTACCTGAGCTCTCTTTTGGTTACTATTTATATGGAATATCTTTTCCCATCTTTTGCCCTTTCACTTTCAACTTATTGTGAGTATCTTGTAGGCACCATATAGCCGAATCGGGTGTGTGTGAGTTTTTTTTTTTTTTTTTTAACTTTTTAAAACCCATTCTGGCTTTTGATTACAGAGTTTTAAGGTTTTGGTACTTACTGATACAAAATTTACATTTGTGCTTTGCTATTTGTTTCTATATGTTACGTAGCTTTTCCTCTGTTATGGCTTCCCTCTCTTTTTTTGTTTTGATTCCTATTTCATTTCTTTTTGCGTATATTGTTCAGATTTTTTCTTTGTGCTTACAGTGGCAATTATATAGGACATCCTAACTTATACCAATCTAATTTGAATTGATACAACTTAACTGCAGATGCATGTACGATTGTGCTGTAAATCTTTGTTGCTCCCCACTTTTTGTGTTATTGACATGAACAATTACATCTCTATCATCTTTACACATTGTGTATTCACTAACATGAGTTTATTATTTTTATTTTATATTTAAGATTCTATGGAAAATAAAAGGTGCAGTTACAAAGCAAAGTTAAAATGCTACTTTTTATATTTGCCCATGTATTCAACTTTACCAGAGATCTTTAAATGTTTGAATTACTATCTAATGTCCTTTCATTTCAACCTTCAGAACTCCCTTTAGTGTGTAGATCAGGTCTACTTGTAATAAGTTTCCTCAGATCTCCCCACCCCCCACATGCACTGGGTATTGTATCCACGGGCACTTAACCACTAATCTGCGTCCCCAGCCCTTTTTTTATTTTGAGACAGGGTCTCACTAAGTTGCTTAGGGCCTTTCTAAGTTGCTGAGGCTGGCTTTGAACTTGCAGCCCTCATGCTTCAGCCTCATGAACTACTGGGATTACAGGCTTGTGCCACCATGTCTGGCCTCAGCTTTGGTTTATCTGGCAATGCCTTAATTTCTTCATCAGTTTTGAAGGATAGTTTTACTGGGCCTAGAACTTTTGGGAAATTTTTGCTTACAGCACTTTACATAAATCATTCTGCTATCTTCTGGCCTTTAAGTCTTTGCTGATGATATTATTGAGGATCTCTTGCATGTAATGAATCACTTTTCTCTCTTGCTGGTTTCGAGATACCATCTTTGTCTTGGTCTCTCAACAGTTTAATATCATGTATTAGTGTGTGTTTCTTGGTTCTCTTCTACTTGGAGTGTATTGATATTCTTGGATTTATAGATTCATGTATTTCATCAAACTTGGGAAGTTTTCAGACAGTATTTCTTCAAGTATTTTATTTCCTGCCCTTTCTTTCTTTTTTTTTTTGAGACTCCCATAATGCATATTTTTGCTCCACTTGATGGCATTCTATAAGTCCTGTAGGCTCTGTTCATTTGTCTTCATAACTTTTAAAATTTCTTCTTCTCAGTTTTGTTAATATAATTTGTTTTGTCTTCAAGGTTTCTAAACGTTTCTTCTGCCTGCTTAAATTTTCTGTTAAACCCCTCTCAATGAAAATTTTCAAGACATTTATTGTATTTTTTCAGCTGTAAAAGTTTTGCTTGGTTCAGTTTGGAAACTTGTATCTTTTGGTTGACATTTTAATTTTGTTCAAATTTTACTGATTTCCTTTAGTTCTTTGTCTATGATTTGCAGACAGACACACTTTTCCAGGGCAGGCCTTAACTAATTGGTTGGCAATGCCTTGGGCCTGGAGACCAGCCTGAAGTGAGTGTCTAAGATCTTCTCAGATATTTTCAGGGTATGCATCTTGCTTGGTCATGTGTGTGGCCTTTTAAATTTCTTGGCCTACAAGACTGCTTTTGAATATCTTATTTTCCTAAGAAGTCTCATCTAAGCTTCTCCTCAGTGCCTTAGATGGTCTATTATATGTCTCCACGCATAATCTCTTGTCCCAGGAGTCTGTAGGTCTGTAGTCTCTCTGCTCCGTGGCTCAATCTCTTGACATGGACTTAAGTGATTAAAATGTGTGTACAGGCCTGCTATGCAAGGCTGTACTGTCTTTTATACAAAGTTCTTAAGGTCCCAATCCAGACCTGAAGGAACAGGCCACAGTGCTGTAGGGATGGCTTAGAGTCTCGGGTCGAGCTTTCTCTGCAAGTGAGTCCTTAACGCTAGATCACATCCAAGTAAAGTAAGTCATGTGACTTCCAGTCCTGATCCTCAGGGTACAGCTGGGGATTAAAAGTCATTCTTGTCATTCCAAACGATGGCTTATGAATTTCTCTAAAAATGCCTTAGAACCTCTGAGCCATTAATGGAAGTCACCTCCAAATAATTATGTCAACTCATCCTCTTTCTGGAAACTATAATTGAGCACTTATGTATAAATCGTGTGGGGAATGACATTCCTCTTCAGGTATTCATATCATAAATAATTTGAGATTGATGCTTAAGAACATTAGTCCTGGTGTATATGAACTCGAATTACTGAGAGAGACATCAGTGTGTCCAAAAAACTCTTAAAAATGGCTCTTTTATCTAATGCTTCTTTTTGTTATTTTCAGATATAAAGGAAAATTTAGGAGCATATTTCCCCCTCTTTTCTCAGCAAAAGGATGTGCTGGTTTTGTTTTATTCCTGAGATTGTCATAAGAGTCAGAAATATTATGGAGTCCATGGCCACCACTTGTTCTGTTTCACTGTCCTAGACACTGTGCCTCTCAGTTCTAGAGATGGACAGTGGGAAGGATGGCTCTGTCCAACAACTGTCATTACCCTTCCCCAACAGGGCAAGAGCTATGGAAGAGGTGACCCAGAGGGAGATCAACAGTGTTCAACAAGGCTTAAAGAACAGCCAAGTGGAAGGTGTGGATTCTGTTTCCAGCCAGGCTTGGGTGTTTTGTTGTTGCTGTTGGTTGGTTTTTTCTTTGGCAGAGTTCTGCAGTTTGGTTGGGAGCCCTAAAACTCTAAACCATTGCCATGTCCTAGACCTTGCACTAGGCTCTGGACTCAGCCAGGCCTAACTGTGCCCCCATTCAGTTCTCACAGTAACTTTGTGGAGGACTGACCATTGGTCTTCTCCCTTACAGGTGAGCAGTGGCTCTTCCCGCATCCATAATGAGGAAACTGTGACTTTGGCTGGGGGCCCAGAGCTTGTCCTTCCTCAGTTTATATATACACTACCTGCTGGGCAGCTACAGGTCATAGCACATCAGACCCATGAACACCAATAGTCATTCACATTACAATGTCCTTCCTATAAGTGTTTCCACCACAAACTCAGAATTGTCGACACCAATGAGATCATCTTGCTTCCTTCCTGTTTCACTGTGCACAGGGTGTACAGGTGCTGCCTCCAACCAGCATTACTCACCTTTCTTCCTTTCCTTTTTTTTTTTTTTTTTTTTTTTTTGAAGCAACAGGCAAAGGCTTGCTCTGTTTCAAAAACTGATCTATGTAATCACTGAGGCCGCTATGTTTTACAGACACAAAAGGAGAGCTTTATTTCTTGGTCTCTTCCTCCTTGAACAGAGACTTGATGATCTCCTTTCACTTTTTTTTGGCACTTGTGGGCCTAATCTGCCTTCAGCTTGTGGATATTTTTCTTTTAAGAGAGAGGGACAGAGAGAGAGAATCAGTTTTATTTAGTTTTTCATGTGGCTTTCTTTGTTCCGACACTTGGTTGTGTACATGGTGGTGTGGGGTTTGAACTCATGTATTTGTGCATGCCAGGCAAGCACCGTAACTGCTGAGCCACTGCTCCAGCCCCAGATCTGCTTGTTTCTGAACATGTTCCCCTTTACAGTCGGGTAGAGGCTGTGATACATGCAGTGGTCAATCTTCTTACATCCACGGTATCTCTTGAGCAGTCTATGCAGAATTCACATCCTCCTCAACCTGGTTACCTTCTCTGGCACTTGAGCATTAGCTGTACCCTTTCTCTTATCTATGCCCATATGCCTGCCCTGCTGGCTAGCCGAGGCATTTTTCAGGCATCGAGCTCAGGAATGGACAGTCACTGGCTTGCAGATGATCAGTCCATCTTTAATCAGTTTTTGACATTAGTGATTTCATCGGTCTCCCTGGGGTCCAACCAGACCTTCTTTTTGCCACAGCAGAGAACCCTGGAGGCAAACCTCTTCTGAAGCCTGAGCATACTCATGGCTGTGTCAGTGGCAGCAAAAGGAAAGAATTCTGACGTCACTCTCCTTTCTGTGCTAAATTAAACTTTAAAGGCTAACTCAGCTCAGACAGAATGATGGTGAGCATCTCAGAGACTCTGTATTCAGGTAAGAAATTACAGTCTTCTTCCAAGGCTTCTGAAAATTGCACACAGACAAGTGGCCACTTCCTGTTCGTGTTTCGTCCTGAGGTCTGCTTTCTGTCACAAATAACACGTTGGCTGTGTTCCACATGGCCACTTTTGGGGTAAACTTGGCTATATTTTTGCCTGCTAGTTTGTTTTTCTCTTCTGAGAAGGTTGGGACAGTAAAGTGAGGATAAAAACAGGCCACAAGCAAGAGTCCCTATTTGAGAGAGAGGGAGAGAGCGAGAGAGAGGTAGGGGACCTCTTTGGTCTCTCTGGCTGGCAGAAGGAAATGTGGGAGAGGGTGGATCATGTTAGCTTGTGACTGCTGCTGGACTCAGTGGTCTGTCAAGGCCTCTTTGTGGTCCATTTGCACAGAGGGCTCCCTGCCTCGCACCCTCGCTCAGATGCGTTGCCTCCTGGTAGGAGGCAAGGGCTGCAGGCTGCTATCAGGCACTGCCCTTACTTAGTAGCTCAGGGCTCACCTGGAGCCTGAATTCTTTGAATTACATTTGCTCCTTTGCATATGGGGATAAAATTATCTACCTTCAGAGTTATCACGAGGGGTAAATGAGATAATTAAGGTGATAGGCTCAGCATAGAGCCTGCATGTAGAAAGTATTCACTTTAATAATGACCATGGTTGTTGTTAATTCTTATTAAATAGAATCCTAGTAATATTAAAGTAGAGAGAAGGCCTTTTCTCTCCAGGACATCTTAGAGATACTGTCAAATAATTGGGATGACAGGAGTGAAGGGCTAGTCCCAGAAGGAAGCTTGTCTCTGCTCTCTGCAGCCTGTCCCCTGCCCTGGGAGTGGCAGGCCTCCTTAGCACTTCCGACAAGGGATGCTCCTGGTCATCACGGTGCAGACTCTGTGCAGGGAGGGTCTCATTGCTCACCTGGCTTTCACACACCTGGTCCCCACTGACCATTGGGGTCCTTCCATTTCAGAACTCCTGACTTGGTCTCACAGGGGCTACTGGCTGCCTTTCCGTCCTCTGCCTTCTGCCTGAGTTTTCATGGTTCCACTCACAAGCTGGCCCCACATGCAGCTCCCCTGCCTGCACTGTGCATGGCTTACGTCACCTCCCTTTGACACTCAGCCCTTTGCCCTTCTGCCTCTTCTCTGGTTTCCTCAGGGTAGCTTGGGGACAGGTCTCCATGTGACTCAGGCAAGACATCCTTTGGAGAGTATGGATGTGAATTTGGTCACCACACAGATCAGAGCGGTGACAGCACTTTTTACTTGGCGTTTCTGGCTTTGTGTTCCATTGCCAAGCAGAGCTGACCTCAGCCATGGTTGAGTCCATGGTGACTGCATGACATAGGACTTAAGAGAGACTGAGAGAAAACTCTTCTTCCATTCTGATACCCAAACTACCACCTCCCCAAACTGTTATTTATGCTAACCATTTTCTTTTCTGGTCTTTAAAAAAAATTCAAATTCGTGCAAAAGTGTTAATATATTAGATACTCCATATCTGCAACATTTTTAGTTTCTTCCTCAGTAATATCACATAAGCATCATAAGGTTGTCAAGTGTTTGGATCTAGAAAGAACTGGGGGATCTGGAGATAAGGAAACTTGAAGATTGCGTGGTGGCAGAGGTGTGGGAAACAAACTGAATCTCTCTGTGTGGCATGACCTGGTCTTGCTAATTATCATGGCAGCAGGATTCCTCAACAGTGGTGGAGTTGGATCAGAACCATTAATTCTGGATCTTTCAAACTTTATTGCTTGAGGATTTAAACCTTGGTTAATACCCAGGACTGGCAGGGATAAATGTTTTCTTGCCTGCAACTGCAATATTGGAGACAGGCTTTCTTCTAGCAAGAGGGAAGTGCTCACCAAGAAAGTCTAGACCCAATGACTCCACTTCTATGAATGTACCCTAAGGAAATAGGCATAGGCACACCACAACTTAACTACCAGGACTTTCACAGCATTTGTTACTTATTTTAGTAACCCTCCCACCCCCACTACAAATCCTCTAAATTTCCATTGATGGATGGACAGTGAAGTGTAAGTCATATACTGGAATAGAATGACCAGCGTTAAAATCATCAACATGAGAAATGCTAATGAGATGACTAGGTTGAACAATCAGAAGCCAAAGCAACTAACAGATGTGAATGTGTATGTCTGCACATGCATAGATTTGCTCCTGACTTAAAAACCATCCACTTATATGTAGGGAAAAAATACTTATAGCAAGTTCTTCAAATGTGAGCTTTGGGTATCTCTCAATTTTAGGATTATACACAATTTTAATTTGTTATTCTCTTGTGATTTGACTTATTCAAAATAAATATTGCCTGGTTATACATTTATTGGCATGCATGAATTTTGCAGATGCATACACTGAGTTTGTTGAGGCACAAGGGAGCCAGATACTGTTGAAATTTGTGAAACCACACAGATGTGAAGTCAGAAAAATGTCAAGGGAATTCCTTTTTTCAGAAGAGAAAAGGTCAGGAATAATATAGATCTCCTCTATATTTTCTCCCTTAATTAAGTCAAAGAAAACAGGCCAGGTTTTCAGATCTGCGAACTGTAGTTTTTACTGCTAGGCTGTGAAATATGTGTTTTCTAGGTCATCCTGAGTCTTCTCTACACTTAGTTTGTACATTCTAGGATGCAGGTCAGGGATTCTGCCAAGGAACAGGCCCCAAAATCTTCCTCGGTTCTCCTTTCTTCATGAAAAAGAATGAATGAATTTGGGATAGTGAGAAATAGTATCTGGGTGGTGTCAAGTCTAAATTTTGAATTGCCTGAAGTCTCATTAGGAAATTTCCTGGTTGAAACTCATTTTTGGCTCTCTAGGAAAAAAATATAAGTATATAAAAAGAATTTAGAAACCATTCCCTGCATACTTAAGTACAATTATAAAATGCTTTGTATATACAAAGTACAATAGGAATATTGAACAATAATGAAATCAGCCAGATATGGCCACTGCAAAGAAGATAAAATGGACTTTCTCCTGTTTCTAAGTTTCCTCCTCAACAGCAAGAAGACCAGTCCTGTGCACTGTGTATTATGGTGCTGCCCTGCATTTTCTGAGACCTCGTGTGTTACACTTTTCAATGAAACTCCACTGCGTTGTCTGCTCTTCAGAGGGTCAACGGTAATTCTAAGAACATTGTAATAACTTACAAAGCTATTTTGAGTCTAAAGACTTTCTCATTCAAATAAATTATGATTACTGCGTTTAACCCATCCATTATTAAATATTTATTAAGAACCTACAATGAATTGGGTGCCGCTTATGATACTGGATAAAACAAGATGAAAACAACATGATAGCCATTCACAAAGTGCTCACGGTCTAATGAAGATAATTGCATCAATAAACAAACTCATTCTTTATATATTTACATCTTTTTAATGCAACAAAACTGAGGGGGGTGTGTGTGTGCGTACGTGCTCTTTAAATATGTATTGCATGGTTGAGGAAATGGAAACATGGTGGTTAAACAATGCAACTGAGGTCCTCGTAACAGTGGCTCTCCTAGAAATGCCATTGAATAAACCACTCCAGGGTGCAACAGAAAACACTTGGATATTTGGTGATTATTGAGATATTTTTCTAAAGACACCTGAAGCCCTTCTAAATGAACAGTTTTGAGAGATTGGGAGAGATAGACTCAACTAATTGTTTAAGCCAGTTTGAGCTTTTAAAAACATGCTATTTATTAAGCTCCTTGGACAAAATTCTTCTTCCACCTTCCTTCCTTCATCTGCCAAAATGAAGACATCTTCTCTAAATCTCTGTCCCCTCCACATTTTCCTCTACTGGCCATTAAGGTCCCTGAGAGAGTCCTCTGACGTCTGTGTTCTCTACCAAAAGTGACCAAGAGCAGCTTAGATGCGGTGTCCTGTGGTGTCCAGTGTACATGTACTGGCCCCAAACACTCCATTTCTGACTTCCCTGAGACATGGTAGGTGCTGTTAGACATAGCTCAGTAGCCTGGTTTTCACTCCTCCACAATGCCAGTCTTACTGCTTATCAGTAAATGCTTGAATGAGAAAAACCAAGTGAAAATATTTTATAATTTTTTCCTTGTATATTTATGATCCAAAGGTGTTCCTTAGGTGAGAATCATGGTGCCTGATGCCCACAGAATCTCTACATGGTCTAGTGACATTTCCAATAATTAGGAGTGAAATGGTTTCTACAAATTCTCATAAAACATATGTCCTTTAATGAGAATTACTGTATAGGTTGGTAGAATTGCGTCTGCACAATAATTTCACTTTCACACATCTTGTGATCGTGATAACATTTATTGTGGCCCTTCTTTCAGTAGACAGGCAGGTGTGGCAGAGGAGCATCTCGTCCAGGGCTTTGCTTCAGTTGTGGCTGCTGCCTCTTGAGATCTCCCTCCCTGCCAGTCTGGCTATCATTTCATTCCTACCAGTTGGCCCTGACTTCTGTTACTTGGTCTTCCAATGGAAGCACCAGGACATTTTAAATGTGAATATATTGTGATCTCGGGAGATGAATTTTCTGCATATAAAAGGGTCCGTCAGACTGAATGCTTTTGTTGATGAAAAGCTCTGCAAGAGTCAGTTTCTGCTTTGCTTTTTTGATTTGGATTAGGTTGTAGAGAAGAGTTATTTCTGTCACTCCCAAACTCAAGCTTTTTACAACTAAGAACTTCTGGGTCAAATTTCCATGTAAATTTATTGCTGAATCTTGGGTAGATTCTTGGTTGGATCTTGCTCCTGATTATTGGGAACAGCTCCTTTGTTCTGTTGGTGATTCTGGTTCCTTCTCTGTCTTTTCCAGGTCTCATTTTCCTTTGCTTCAGTTCTTCAGCTCCAGTTCTAAAGACCCCTCTTTTACAGAAAACACTCCTTTGCTGAAGAATTCCTCACAAAAGAAAGGGTGAGTTTCTTTTTCTTTTCTTAAGAAAATAAGAAATTTCTGGGCATTGTCCATGATACAGTGGAGACTTTCTTCCTGAGCTATTTTTTTTGCTTGTTTTTTAAAGAAAGAAGGAGTATGTGTGTGTGTGTGTGTGTGTGTGTGTGTGTGTGTGTGTGTGAGAGAGAGAGAGAGAGAGAGAATAAATTTTTATTGAGTTTTTCACATGGTTTTTGTTTCTCTGACACTTAGTTGTGTACATGGGTGCTGGGGTTTGAATCCGTGTACTCGTGCATGCCAGGCAAGTGCTGTAACTACTGAGCTACCGCTCTAGCCCCTGAGCTATAACTTTTTACCTGACGTTTGGTCTCTGCCAGATCCTTGATACTTCATTGTAGTAGATGTTCATAATGCTTGCAGTTGTATCCTATGGCTTTTAAATTTCCAAATGGCCTTGAGCATAACCCTGCAATGATTACCTAGCCCATGTGTCCCCACATGCAGGCATATAACTCTGATAGTCTGTCTTGAGACTGGGGTTTCCCAGCCAGGGGTGAGGTTGGCACCATCTGGAGACATTTTTTGTTGTCTTCAGGGTACTATTGGCATCCAAGAACAGAGGTCGGGAATGCTGCTCAACATTTTGCAATGCATAGGACAATACTTACTACAAAGAATGATCCAGCCAAAATGTCAATAGTGATAAAGTTGAGAAACCCTACATGTATGTGTTGTGGGGTCTGGTTATCAATGCATAGTGAGACTAGCAGACCTAAAAAAGAAAAAAAATTATTTTGGGGCAAGATAAGAAACAGAAAAGAGAAGAAACAGGCTGGTGCACCAGGGTCACTGCTCCAAAGCAAAGTTCAGGGAGAGCAGCAGCCTTGAGTGACTGAAGCAGGCTATTTTTAAAGGAAAATTTTGGCAGGCTTACAATCAGGGTTACAAAATGGGTCTTTCTCCAAGAAATGCAAGCAGCAAGCTTCAGTTTATCTATTTCAAGTTGTACCAAGTGGGTTAGCAGGACAGGCTAGGCGGGGAGCCAAAGTATTCCTCTCTAAACCGGGCAGCTTGTGGGAGCCTCTGGAGGGATGTGTCCCAGAGACAGTCACAATGAGCTTGACTGTGACCACATTATTTTATCTCGGGTATTTCTGTCCATCCAGCACAACTCAATCTTAATTAAATATATTTGTTTTTATATCAAGGGGGTCTCTACCTTTTTACATATGATTCACAGGAAAATTTCATTTCTTGCAAGACTGAAAGTCCTTTTTGGGAAAAACCTAGGTAGCTCCCAGAATTACCTGAGCAGAGCTAACCTGGAAGATAATTTGCAGATGCTCCCTCCAGGATGAGGGCTTGGCCAGGTCTTCAGCCACATCTCCTCTTCTTTCTGCAAACAATCTTCAGAAATCCTGAGCTGTTTCTTGGAGTCTTCTGGCTCCCTGCATGTTTGGTACCCATTATGGCCCTTACCACCAGCTCTCAATGATGGATGAATGAGGGGCATTTTTACTGATCCCTCTACTTAAAGCTTCCCTGGGGGAAGATGGGAAGGGATAACTATTTTCTTTTATCTCTCCTAATCCATAATTTTGAAAATGAATGTGTCACACATCTCTTAGTGCTTTCTCTTGGGAAGGCATGAGACATTTTAGAATTTGCAATTCACTGGAAAACCAATGATGTGTAAGCACATGTCTGGGGCATGTAGAACACAGAGACATGCTCTGGGGTGTTCGCTGGGCCTCACGTCAGAGACCAGAGCATGGTCAGCTTTGCTTACAAAGTGTTTCCTTTTTTTTTTTTTTTTTTGCACAAAGCTCATTAAAGTATTGGTGGTAGGAAAGTTTTATTGGTGCTCTACTTTTACTTAATTTTGTTACAGTTTGGGCTGGAGTAATAGCTCAGTGGTTGGAGTACTTGGGTTCAAACCCCAGAACCACATGCTCAACTAAGTGTTGGAGAAACAAAAAATCAGATGAATAAATAAACTTGATTTTCTCACTCTCTCCCTGTCACTTAAAAAACAATTTTGTAGCAGTTTTAATCTACTCAGTTTATCAAGATAACATCCATTTATTTACATGCTTTTTTAGAAATAAATGGTTCCTTTTCAGTGTGTTGGGGGCAGGGATGTGCAGTGGTACAGGGTCAGAGCATGCCCTGTATCAGAATGAATTAACATAGTGGCTTCTCATCATGTGTAGTTATTCCAACTAAAACTAATTAAAGTGAAACAAAATTAAAAATTCAGTTCTTCAAGTGGCCAACGACAATGTAGCTACTGGCCCAGACAGGGCAGAGAATGTTTCCATCTCCGCAGATACTTCTAGTGCACAGTGCTGCTTTAGAAAGGACCGATACTAAATTGCTTGTTTCTTTCTTCTTAGAAGAGAGCAATTTCTTAGTTTCAATTTTGCCACAGTTGTGTTTCTTCATCTTGGAGCTTCTCCTTTTGAATCAGATGATATTTTTCTTGTGAACGAGTAGTCCTAAAGCCCTGGTAAGTGTTCTGGAGAATCCTAACACCCTGTAGTAGCACAGGGTATTAAGCAGCTGGGTTTGAATGGCTCCACTTGTTTCTAACATGTAACAACAGATTGCAGCTGCTGTTAATATTGATACTGTGGTCACATGAGGATTCCCTGCAGTGTATGGAGGTTCTGCATTGGGTCCAGCTTTCTGAGAGTCATGTGCACCTATATGGAGGGAATTGTTCAGAAGCCCAGGATTCAACCAATTTATGTAAATGGATGTAAACACCTATAATTTTGATGAAATTTCCTCTTGGTTTGTCTTTCTAAATATAGATCCCAGTTTTGGACCTGTCTAGCCCAACATTGATGTTGTTTATTACTACTCACGCTCCCTAGGATGTTGTGTGGGAAAGCAGGTTAGACCACTTTCCTCACAGCTTCATTCCAGAAAGATTTACACTGAGGAGGAAAAACTTACACCAGGTACCGTGCCTCAGGGCCAGTATAACAGATCTGCATGTTGACAGATGGAGCACATTCAGAGAGAAGGCAAACACGGAAATAAGTGGGGACTGGTCTGAGCCAGGAACAGCTGTATTGGAAGATCCCCAAATCAGAAAAGACTGATGTTAATTATTTTATTTTAAGAGAGAGAGGGAGGGAGGGGGGAGAGGGAGAGGGAGGGTGTTTGTGTATGGGGAAGGAATCATTTATTTTTTCATCTGGTTTTTATTTTTCCAGTATTTAGTTGGCTGTGTTAGGCTGGGGTCCTCACACATGCCAGGCAAGTGCTCCACTGCTGAGCCACCACTCCAGCCCCAAGACTGATGTTTCTTGAAGGCTCACAATTCATTTTGAAGACTTGAGTGATCCCTGGAGATTTCTTTTGAGCCAATTGTCCTGTGACGTCAAAAGACCCATTCCTACAAATGTGAGAGAGTCTTGGTCTGTTCAAAGACCAGGATTCATTTCACACTTTACCACTGAGAGAAAATTTTGCTTTTTTTTTTTGTTTTTTGTTTTTTGTTTTTTTTTTTTTTTGCTTTGCAGATGCAATTTCAGGAAAAATAACCACAGAACTCTTATTTCCCAGGTCCCAGTACATGAACGGTTACCCCCAGGAGTTCCTCACCACTGAAGAATCTTGGGAAGACAGCTCAGCTGAGTGGGAACGAAGACACCTGCTGAGCAGAGGGGCTGGCTTGTCTACAACTGCCTCCTCAGAGAAGGGGGATCTTCCTGACAGCACCCACCTGGAAGTCCGTCTGTCCACGCTGAGGTAGGCGGAGGTGGTGCACCAGTTCTGGCAGGTGGGGTCGCTTTCTTGTCATGGGAGGAAGCAGGGATCTCAGCCACATTATAGCCACCTAATCTGACAGGGTGAAAAGCATGATGGCTTTTCTTATTTGGCTAGGCTGCATGCCTCCTTCAAAGTTGTCTACCTTTCTCCAGACCTTGGAAGACATTTAAGGTGTCCTGCAAATCCATGTGCAGCCCTTGAGGCCGATGACAAATGTAAAAGACCCACATTGTGTACTCCTGGACTTCTTGCCTGTGCAGTCGGAGGTCTTCAATGCTATTATATTTGCAAATAGAATGGATTCACTTCAGCGGTGCCCCTGGTGTTTTGGGATTTGATATCATCTTTGTAGTTACAGATGACGACTTGGGTCTAGTGCATCTTGAAGCTTGAGGGATGCAATGGCTTCCTGTGCATGTGGCCCATGGCTGTGCAGGTGCTTGTGTGGGAGCGGACCGCAGGCCAGGTGCAGGGGAACGAGGACCTCTCGGGGGAGGTCGCTGGAATATTGGTGCTGCCCCTGCGGGAGTGCTGTCCCTTGACCTTCTGGGCTCCCTTCCCTATGCACATTTATTTGGAGGAAGGGTTTTTTTTTTTTTTTTTTTTTTTTTTTTTGAGACCATTGTGGTTGAAAAGCAGCATCTCCAGGGACAGAACAAGGCTGAGGAGTGAGGATCAATGGTCCCAATTTTGGATCTGCCCTGAAGTAATTGAATGACTAGGACCACTTGTGGCCATATTACTGCCTCTTTGCTTGGTGTCCCCTTGTTCCATGGCTTTCCAAGTGCTTACTAAGAGTAAGATGGTGTATGTGTAAGCCGTAGATAAGTGAAAGTGCTATGGGACTATCCAATGTTGGCATTATTGTGTCACTACATTTGGGGATTAAGTCTTTTTTGAAGATAATTGAAGTGTTGGTTTGGAATATACTCACTTGCTTGCCCCAAGTGCATCTACCTATGCCCACAGAGGCCCACTTTCAAATCCCTGTGGTTTTCTGGAACAGTTACTCAGTTATCCTACTGATCCTGGCAGCATTGCTGGGAAGTGAGTGGAGGGTACCTTGAAGATAAGGGTTTTGCTTAAGATCACCCAGTGAGTGAAGGTTGGGGCAGGGATTTGACCCCACCCCCACCCCACCCCACCCCACTGCTTGACCACGGAGCTGTCTCTTCCCACCAGGCATCCTACTTCTCTGTAGCTTCTCCACCTTGAGTGGTCTCAGCCCTTCTCCTAGGTGCAGCAAAAATTTGTCTCATGAATCTGTTCTGAAATTATGTGAATCATGAAATTCTCTGAACGGTGATAAGGTCCCATGTGTTATAGGAAGGGTAACCCCTAACATTGTTGGTACCTTTTTCCAGCTGGCTAACAGCTCCAGAGGATGCCATGTTCTCACAATGTGGATAAATAGAATCCCATATGGACTTGACATTCAGCAGTGGTTTTATTCTCTGTGATTCCTGGCATAGTTGCCTTGAGCTTGCCATGCAACTGAAGGATGTTAATACCATATTTTATAATGTTGCAACTGAATGCAAAGAGTTTACCTCTTGGTGAGTGCAAAGTCAAAAAGTACAACCATGAGGTAAAAGAGTGGAGATACACCAGGCACAGTGGCACAAGCCTGCAAGCTCAGCTACTTGGGAGCCTGGGGCAGGAGGATTGCAAGTTCGAGGGCAACCTCAGCAACTTAGTGAGGCCCTATGCAACTTAATGTGACCCTGTATCAAAATAAAAAATAAAGATAACTAGGAATGTAGATTAGTGGTAAAGTACTCCTGGGTTTAATTCTCAGTACAAGAAGGAAAAAAAAAAGGCTGGAGATAGGTTTATTGCTTGTAGTAAGCAAGGAGTACATGGTATCACCTGAGCAAAAAAGCAAGGGGTTTTTATTGGGGAAATTCATGAAGGAAAGACTCAGAAAGACTGGTCATGATAGGTAGACGTTTATACAACTTGAGCATGCTCAATTTGACGACATGTTTCTTCATATATCAAATGTTCAAAAAGTGGTGGATAGGAATGCCTCTGGTTGGAAAGTTCAGTATTATAATGGGTGATGTTTACTTTAGGTCACCTAAAAGGGGTGGGTTAGAATGACTGATTTGGACTGGTTCTTTGTAAGTTTTTCTGGTGGCCTTCAAACAGAAAACAACTTTAAGGCACAGGTACAGTCACTTAAAGGGTCAGCACCCTTCTCCAACAAGCATAGGTTATTGTCCCTAAAAGTGGCTAACAATATTTCTAGAAAGTACCAGGGAAGATCAGTGATGAAACGTGTTAAAAAATTTTATTGTGAATTGTCAGCTCTGCTGTATGTCAGTTATATAGAAAGAAATCTGTATCTAGAATTGCTCAATTAATGCTTCATGCTTTAAAAAGAAATGTCATTTTGATCCCTATTTAAGTAGGAGCAGTTGAATCATAATTTGGAAGCATGAAATTATTATTCATCAAATTCATTAAGTCTAAGGGAATGCAAAATAGGACTACCATTTTCAAAGGATCAGAAAGGTCTTCAAAGTGTGGAGTTTAACTAAGTTAAGAGTAACAAAAAGGTGTCCCAACATAGATTGTTTCTTCATTCTGCATACATTTGATATAGACTGTGTACCAGCACTCTTCCATGTGCAGAGACAGCAAAAATACCCCAGGGACTGTCCCACCTGAGAGGCTGGCAGGAGAGCAATGATAGTGCCATCAAGAGATGAGATGTAGCTGCTGAAGGGGCAGAGCTGAGGATTGCAGCCAGGGTGCGTTCTGGTAGGGTAAAGGTCCCATAGTCCAGTCTGGGAGCAGCTGGTGGGACTGTGGGGCTGCAGAGTGCAGGCTGAGTCCAGGTTCGTGTAGGGACTGGGGGCCACAGTTCAGAAGGAAACAATAGTAACAGGGTTGAAACAGCTTTGGAAACCCTCAGTTGGACTCTATATGTAGCCTGTCTATTGAGTCATCTCCTACAGAATTCTTGAAAAGACCTTGTTAATAAAACCTGTCATGGCATTGCGATTTCTTTCTTGAACTATTTGTTTTTATATTTGATGATAAATCTATATTCCTACCTTCTGGGAAACTTAAGGGAAAATAATAAATGTGAATTGGTAAGTCAAGATAAGGCACTAGATTAACTTGTTATAAAGAAAGAAAAATAAATAAAAACAACCTGGAACTGGAGCCTTCAAAAGTTAGCAAAGAGTCCCAAATCGTCAGCTTTCTGTTCACTGACAGGCAGATGTGTGCAAATGCTCAGGGTTAACATCGTTTTCCTTGTCCCTCCACAACAATCTTTTTTTTTTTTTTTTTTTTTTTTTTTTTTTTTGATGAGGTTCACTGGCCAATGGAGTCCTCCATACCTCGATATGAAAAGAATTCAAAATGCTTGCTTTCTGGTGGAGATGACTCAAGGCATCAGAAGAGCATCTGGGGTTCGGCACACACTGCTGTGTGCACTCACGTCCTACCTTTTCTGTTGCAGGCGCTGTGTGCAGTGGCTGAAAATCACGGGTCTGTTTGTCTTTGTGGTGGTGTGCTCTGTGAGTACCACGACTGCCCCCAGCACAGCTGCTGGGTCAGTGGGAGGCTTGCTGGGTGGGCTCAGCTTCCTGGGTTGCTTGGGCTGGGTGGCGGGGGGATCTAAAATGTGAGCTCCATCATTTGTCCCTCCTTGCCTGTTTCTTTGAACTTCCTTTGAAGGGGATGCTGAAGGCATGTGGGATTAGTGTACTAGGGTGTGACAAGTGAAGCCTATCCTTCCACTGTGCATGACTATTTATCTGCTCCTCTCAAATGTGACATGTAGAAAGCAAGTGGAGGAGGTGCATGGCTCCTGCATCACATTGAGCACAATCAAGTCCTGAAATCTACGAGGGAGGAAAGCCATGTCCAGAGACAGGAGACCTATTCATGAATCAAAACAGTTATGCAGGACTCTGAAAACTTATTAATTATTTATTGCCCTTGTACTCCCTCCTCACATAATTGTGTGGTTGTGAAGCTCCTGCTCAGCAAGCTGTGGAGGATGTTCTGGGATTTCAAAGTCGGGTGAAGGTAGACCAGGTCTCCCCTAGTTCTTAGAGCTGACTTGGGTGTGGTATCTCCTGTTTAGCCTTCTTTTGTGAGATGAAAGTTTTGAGATTTGTGGACACTTCCAAAATAGAATTTGAGAAGTTTGTTTTGAACTTCTATAACATGTCATCTTGCTATCACTACTTTCTGATGGCATATATGGTTCTTTGCAGATTCCGCAAATACATGTTATGACCATCACAGATACCACATTCCTCTGCTCTCCTACATGGGCAAATCACAGTTATCCACCTTTGACAATTTAATTTTGTGGTTGAATATTTAATCCTTAAATATCAAGGCCCATGGTAGCTGAGTATAGCATAAAAAGAAAGAATATTAATATCTAAGAAAAAGTATTCAGAGTAAGATGGTGAAATTTGTATGCACAAATCATCACCATCATTATATCTATTTTTTTTTAACAGTAATCAAAATAACTTAAATCTTATTGCTCTCATATCACAATTCTGTTATTAGATGTTTCTGACTGTTACAGATTTTATTCAGCCTGTATCCAGATGAAGGAAAGTTATGGCAGTTGTTGGCTGTATCACCGCTGGAAAGCTACTGTATCCAAAATATACAAGGGGATGGTCAATTGCCTATGGTGGAGATTCACAAAGCAGAGATACTCAGGAACTATTTCAGCTGCCACCTGGTTCTGGATGGTTGCTTTATTTCTTCATATGGAGTTTACTCTTTTTGTATACTTTGTAACTTTTTGTTAAAGGTGTGACATATTCTATAGGATACTGAGTAGATACTGAGGTCAGTAGTTGTTAAGCTTGGAGATGAACCACATCCTAACTTCTGTAGGCACTAGTTGGAGTGTTTATGTAAATCTAGCCAGAAGTCACCTGTGTTTAGGTTTATGGTTGCTATGGTAACCTGGTACTCTAGCTACTTGGAATTACTGGATCTCTAGCCAGCTATCTTCTAAGATTTGCTCTATTTCTGCCCCTTCCATGGGGTAGAGCTACTTTTTTCCCTCCAACCCTCTCCCAGTATCAGGCTTTCCACAGCCTCCTCAATCATAACATCTGATGCACTTCCCAGGTGAAGTAGAGTTTTTGCACCTTAGGGGAAAAAGGGGAAGGGGGCATGGGTGGAGTTTGACAATGGCTGCCTTCTCCAACTAGTGGTGTTGGAAACTGCTCTCTCAGAATCCTTCCCAGCTTTCTTGTCTTCCCTGTGGGCCCTTTCTGAGGTTCCTGGGGGGAAAGCCTGAAAGAAGATGCAAACATCTCTACCTGTGAATTCCAGAGCTTCCCATTCTCATGCCAGCTCACACTTAGCAGTAACTAAAGTTCCCAGTTGATCTGGCTTGTTTCTATCCTGTGGTGGTAGCACCTGTGCTAGGAAAGCAGAGACCATCTTGCTTCTCCCACAATTGATTGTCATAGTCTAGATTTCACGTTTATTGTTTGCTCTGAAAGCTCACTCTGGAAGAAGGAGCAAGTTGTTAACTTGCATTCTTCCAGTCTTTTCTGGTGGACAGTGTAGGAAGGGTATTAGCTAAGACTGGAGGTCCAGATCCTCACTTGGAAGAGACATTTGGCTTCAGATATCAAAGTGGGAGCCCCTAAAACTCCCAAAACTGCTCTGTGCAGTGGGAGAGTGGTGGGTCCTGGGTGAGGATGCTTCTTGGAAGGGAAAGTGGTTTGGGGGGAAAATAAAAGAGAGGAGGAGGAAGAGGGAGCTCTATCCAGGTCAAGAATTTCTAATTACAGTAGTCCTCCACATCTCTAATTTCACTTTTCAAGGTTTCAGCTATCTGCAGTCAATCATAGTCCAAAAATATTAAATGAAAAAATTATATGAATTTAAACAATTCACAAGTTTTAAATTGCATGCGGTTCTAAACAGTGTAATGCAATTTTGAGCAGTTGTCCCAGTCTACTCACCTGGGTAATGGATCATACGTCTGTTCAGTGCATCCCAGCTCTGTATACTACCCTCTTGGTTAAGTCACTTAGTAATCATCTCAATTTTCAGTTTGTCATGATTTTAGTGCATGTGTTCCAGTGTCCCTTATTTCACTTCATGATGGCCCCAAAGCATAAAAGTAAAAATGCTGATAATTTGGATATGCCAAAATGAACTGAAATTGCTTCATTTAAATGAAAAGGTGAAAGTTCTTGATGTGTGTATAAGGATGGGTACTATCTATGGTATAAGGCTCTACTAGAAGTCTATATCCTCATATACAAGGGGGGCTATTATCCCCCTTTTTATAAGCAGAATCAATTCATTTAAAGTGCTAAATAGCAATGCTTTTTCCTTTAGTATCTTTGGATTATAATCTTTGAGAACTGAAGTTTTTGGAAATTGGGTCACTTGCAGTCTGCTACATTAGTCTTGTTTTCTCAATCCCTTCTGGGTAATTTCCCTCCTCTTCCCAGGATACTCTCGCTTTAGCCAAGTGATCTCCACACATAGGGCACCAGCAATTTCTGGAAAGGCCCAACGCTCAAAGCCTTTAGCTCATGGTACCCGAGTCACAGTCCATGTGCATTCCTCCACCTCAAAAGCAGAAGTGCCCGTTCCACCTGCCCCAGGACAGAGTGGCTTTGATGTCCAGCTGAGCACTTGCCCATGTCTTTGCACTTCCATCACCCCTTCAGAATCGTGACGGAATTTTCGTCTAAGAAGCATCTCTCTGAGAGCTGAGGAGCTCTAGGATTTTGACAAACTTGTTTCTCATTCTCGTGCCTTTACCTCTGTATCACCTCCATGGATGGAAAAAACAAACTTCTTCCTCCTATTCCCTGGCTCCTCTTGGGGCCTTCTCAAACTACTGGCTTCATGGATTCTGCTCTCCTTCTGGGTGATTTCACCCAGAACCTTCTGAGAACCTGAAGGGAGGGGCTAGGACCTTTAAGGGTGAGCCTGTCCAGACATTGCTCAGTGAGACTCAGGTAGGGAGGGGAGGTGTTGAGGAGTCTGGTGATTAGACACACTTAGTGCTTTGCTTGATCAGCCTGGTGGACACCAACACCAACAACCTTATCAATTAGCAGAAATCCCAGGTAAGCATAGCAGATTAGAAGAAGATTGGATCATGATAGATAAAAGCTCTCTGTCCATACCATTGATTTGCAATGTATCATTTTTATTCTAAAGTATTTTGGAAAAATTTCTTCCTGAGAAATCAAGTGTGCCAGGCCCTCCCCAGGATCCAGTGGCCTGGTCAATCCTACTTTCTAATCAGCAGGGGTGATCAGGGATCTCTCTTCTGCTGAGTGCCCTTCATGAAGGGAGAAAGAGAGAGGTTGAGGAATCAGGCAAGAACATGGGAATTCTTATGAGTTGTCCTTCAGGTCTGTGGAGCACACCGTCTCTGAGGGCTGTTTTGAGTTTCCCATTGGCTCCTTGGAAGAAATGCACGATGATACTATGGTTTTCCTATGATTTCTGGAAGCTTATGAACCCCCTCTCAAGACCCTAGACTAAGAATCCATTGTAGTGGTTTATGAAAACTGCTATCTTCAGGCCTTCCTGGTGAGGAGGTGGGAGCCAACTGGGGACTTAGGCTCTGCAGAGGATGGATGCTCCTGGATTCCCTAGAGAACAGAATGCGGCTGGACTTTCAGAAGGGGCTAGAACCTTTAAGGGTGATTCTCATAAAAAGCCCATCAAGTGTGGGCCTCAGGGCTGATTCTGAAAGGCAGCATCTGTATGGTTGTCATTTGAGCAAACAGCTCTGTGCCTTCCCTTTCTAACCTGTGGCTGGCCTGGAAGAGGGACATGAGGGTGGTGGCTGTGACTCTTGTGATAGGAAGGGCTTTTGGGGAAAGCACCTCTCCTTGAGGAATAATAAAGCTACAATTCCCTTGTGAACTTCCATCTCCTTGCAACAGTCAGACTGTGTCAGCTCAGTAATTACAGGGTTTATTTTAGAAACCTGTAATTGCAAGCACCTGAAGTTCTTTGTCCCTGAATTGTTGTCTGCGCTTGTTATGGGGGAGGCCTGTCAAAGGTTCCTAGGTCATTAGGCAGATGAACAGGCCAGCAAACATGCATGTTAGTTAGGCTTGCCCTCCCTCCTTCCATCCCTCCCTCTCTCCCTCTCTCCTTCTCTCCTTTCTTTTCCCTTCTCCCTCCCTCCATTCCTCCTTTTCTCTTTCACCTCTATTTCTTCCTCATCTCTTTTTCTCTCTCCAACTCTCCTTCCCTTCTTTTTCTCTTTCCTTCCTTCATCTCTCCCTCCTTCATTCCCTTCCTTTCTTTTTTGTAGCCGGGGCTCTCAAAATGTAAAAGAACAGTATGCGCAGTGAAGGGGAGTCACAAAAATCTTCCCACTTACCCTCATGGGATTTCCAGCTGGGGCTCTGTAAATTAAACTAACAAAAGGCAGATTAATAAGAAAAAATGTAAAGAGATTTATTATAAGAGATTGGCTCACATGGTTATGGAGGCTGAGAAGTCCACAATATGCCCTCTGCAAGCTGGAGATCCAGGAAAAGCAGTGGTATAGCTTGAGGGCCTGAGCCTTGGAGAGCTGATAGAATAGATTCCAGTCCAAATCTGAAGGCCTGAGAACCTGGGAAGCCTAAGGCAGAACAGTGTCCCAATGGTGCAGGCAAGCAGAGTGAGAACAAATCTTTCTTCCTTTTGTTCTCTCTGGACCTTCAATGAATTTGATGATGCCCACTTGCATTGGGGAGGATCGATTCTAGTGCTAATCTCAGAAACACCCTCACAGACACACTCAGAAATAATAACTAAATATCTGGGCATCCTGTGGTTCAGTCAAGTTGACCCCACATTCAGTATCATAGGGGATGAAGAGGAACTTGATCCAATGTAAGGTATGGGAGAATAGCTTGCTATAATTAAGATCAGCAACTCAAGGATGAGGCCAAGATTAAGGCCTAGTGTAGATGAGGGCTCAGAGGAGTCTGACCACAGTTTGGTCAAGGAGGGAATCGTTGCCAGGTGTTAACTCTGTTTGACATTTGATGGCTCAGTAGCAAACTGAAAGGTAAGCCTTAGTGGACTTTACTGCTTAGGTGCAAGTGAAGGCCCTCTTCAGGATCCCTCTGACTGTTCCATGCCCTGCAGCAGCATGTTGCCAGCTGTTCAGAGCTGCTCTGCTCACATCTTCTTCCCCACTGCTTGTGGGGCCTCCAGGACAGCTGCCTGCTCCAGACAGCCAGTGGCAGAACAGAGCGGAAGAGGCAGCACACCAGGGACTTGAAGGACAGCCTGGTGCTCATGGGAGGAAGATTCACAGAGGGAGTCTTGGGTTAGGTTGGAATGATGGCTTAGATTTAGGTAATGGGAAAAGCAGGAAGACTGTGGCTGATGCAGCTGGAGAATGGAGGTAATTTCTGTCTTCTTTTCTCCCTGCTCCCCTCTGGCGGGGACTGATCTAGGTACACAGGACTTCCATGATGATGCTGTGAACAAATATTTATTAGCTCAACAAATAGTGATTGGGGACATCTAATGTTGTGAGAAGTAGTAAAATATAATTCCTTTCCTTGAGAAGCTGGACCAGTCGGGGAGAAAAATCTAAAGTCACCTGTAGTACAATGTGAAAAGCACTTTGACAGCAGGTGGACAGTCTGCATTAGAATGTGGGAAGCAGTCGTAGAATCCGTTTGGGTAGAGATGCAGAGGTCAAGGACAGACTTCGAGGATGTGTGGGGAAGCATGTGGGGTAAAGGTGTTGGTTCCGAGGGAGACCTGGAGCTGCGTGTTTGGTGTCACAGTGGAAAGTTCAATGTGGCTGAAAAGCAGGGTCAAAGCTGGCTGTCAAGGTGGCTCCTGTCTGCTGAAACTTCAGAGTGGACTTTGAGTCCTGAGCATGCAGTGGACATCCAGAAGGATGAGAGGGAAGGAAGGACGACTGTGTGCAGGACCTCTGTCCCTTAGGTTTTGTGTGCATTCCACTTGGTGATTAATTTTATGGTATTTTTATGTTACTTTGTCACCTCCCCATGAAGCCTTGAGACAATGACTTTACTTTATCCATTTCTCTGTTCAAATGCTGGAAGAAGCTTGCTACAATTCTGATGGAAGCCTCCAGGTGGCGCTGTTCCACCTATTAGTGTCTGCAAGGTCCCCGAATCTGTTCTGTGCTACACTATTTGTCCTGAGTCTTCCATGGGGGAAAGACCAGGATAGGAATAATTTGAAGAGTAGTAGAAGCAGCAGGGTCTCTTGGGCATTTTCTTTGTACCTTCTGTCCTGGGTGTGACTTCCATTTTCTATTTGTCCTTTCTAAGGCCCAAGTAACATTATAGGTGTGTGGAGGGCCTGTCTAGTCGAGGGCTGGGGACAGCTATCCCTTCTGTGCTCTCACATAGACAACAAGGATGATAAAACACTTTCTTTACTAGGATATTTTTATACATTTTTTAACAGTAAATTTTGCTGGAGAAGCAAAACAATGAGAAGAATGAGCTATTCACTGACCCTCCCCAACACTCAATGCAAATCCTGCAGATACTCTGGCAACAGGAAAATTCTGCCTCCCCCATGGTCTGCTCTATAAACTACCTGATTCTTTTATTTAAGGAAGAAAAAAGGAATTGGCTCATGAATCATCCCAACACCAGTGAGCTGCTGCTAAAAGACTTTGGAGACTAGATATAAAACATAAACAATTATGAAATTTATTTTTCCACCTACAACAGTTTCTCTTCTAGATCAAAATTGACTGGCTAGAGATTGTGTAGACTCCTTGTCTCTTTTAGACACCCTGTGTACCCCCGTGACCTCACTGCAGGGTGGGTGGTTCTGAGAGTCAGCCCAGAGCAGATAGAAGCTAAGGAACAGGTGCTTCTATATTTGTACCACATACAAATGCAAGGAGAGAGGAGCTAAGGGGAGGAGCTGCTATGGGGGCATAAGTGCCATGGGAGGACTTGGTCTGGTGGTAGGAGCCCCTTTTCCTGATAGTTCTTCCTTCATCAAGAGCCATTCAACATGCGTTGAAGGAGTTTCTACCCTCTCACTGCTGTAGATATCACTCCTTTTTCTTCTAACTGGAGATTGAACCCAAGGATGCTCTACCACTGAGTTACATGACCACATCCCCAGACCTTGCTATCTTTAATTTTTAGACAGTATTCAGCTAAGTTGCAGAGGTTGATGTTGAACTTGGGATCATCCTGCCTCAACCTCCTAAGTAGCTTGGATTAAGGTATGCACTACTGCACCCAAACCAATTTCAGAATTCTCACTTTCACTTCTTTTTGTGATTTCTTATCCTTAGAAACCTGGACCCAGTACCTCAGGATGTGGGTATGGATGTGGGTTAGTTAATCTGTTCATTTATGCATACATTTTGCTGACTGCCCACTGTGGGCCCATGAGCTTGGTAGGAGTTTTATGATGGATGCAAAAAGTGAAAGCCAAGATGACAGCAGGATCAGAGAGACACTACTTAGACCTTTCAGCAGAGGGTATTAAACACAATGAACAACGCACAATCAGTTGCATGTGTGGGAAAGAGGGACTGAAAAGATAAGTGGTCAAGGGCATGGGGCCATGGGAGGAAGTGCCTGAATATGCATTTCATTGTGCACTATCCAAAGAGGACATGTGTCCAGTCAGTGATTGAGGGACATTGGACTTCTCCTCACTTTGTGGTTCACCTTGACGTGCCCTCAGCTATAAACCTCAGCAGCCATGCAGACTCCATGCTGCTCCAGGTGGACCTGGCAGGGGCCCTGGAAGCTGCTGGGCCAAGTCGATCCGGAAGAGAAGAGCATGTCCTGGTAGAGGTGACCCAGACGGATGCTCCGGGTTCCAGGCGGCGTCGGCAGCAGCAGGTTATGCTTATATGTTATTTGAAAGGAATCATAAAATCTCATTTCATCTCATTATAAATTGAGTTTCCTCTTGAATGGGTTTGATGGGAAGCTATAAGGCAATAGCACCATTATTAGTGAAGCCATTGATGCTTATCTCTTTGTGGTTGAAATTCTCCTTTCCCCCTTTTTTTCGAAATCATTTATAAAACGCTTGCCATTTCAGTGAAATCAGACTTGTGAGTTCTTCATTCAGAACCATTTTACTGGGCCATTCAGGGAAACATTATATATTTGAAAGTAGTTTTTGTTGTAAAGTGACACTCAATCTGGGCCATACCTCATGGTATTGAAGACACGCCAACATCACAATTGCCTTCTGTCTGTGGATAATTACTAAGATGACACAGGTCTCTGAGCTTCTGCATCTTTATCCATGGGCTGCTCTGCTGACCCTGGTCTTCAGCTCCCAGTCTGCAAATGCAGCCTGCACATAGGACAACCAGCAGCAGAGGTGTTGTGGTGGCTCAGAGCCTGGACATCAAAGTCACGATGCCTTTCCATGCAGTGTGATCCATCTCTTGAGTGGTGGTTTCAGTGATTCCATGGGGTTTTCCCAGCCACTTCTGTATGGAAGTCATATCCTTTGTTCATGAATTTTCCATCAACCAATAGGAGAAAGCCCTCCCTGCCTGCGTGCAAGGCTGTGCCCCTCACATTTGCCTGCTGTGCAGAATACGGTTCATGGAGCAATGGCCTAATGATGAACAAGAATGCAATATCCTGGTCAATGGCTGGTAAAACACAATGTTCTAGAAAGATTAGTAGAGGGAACAGAACAGAGGTGGGAGGATGGGAGGGGAAGGGGAAATACTGGGGATTGAATTAGAATAAGTTATACTCCATGCTTTTACAATTATGTCATTGTACATTCTATTGCCATGTGTATTTAAACAGAACCAATAAAATTTTTAAACTCTAAAAAATAAAAACAACAGCACAATGTTCTGAGCCTGCTGCCCTGGCCATGGTCTGAGGACGTAAACTTGGTTCCCTCATGTAAAGTACATAGCCCTCTGGCAAGGGGCTCACTAGTAATGAATGAGAAAGGGACACCTCTGCTGACCCTGTACTCATGATCCTTATTCAGAGGAGGGTGGGACATCCTGCTACCTTTAAAAAATTATAATAAAATTGTAATTGGGAGCTAGAGTGGTGGCTCAGAGGTTATGGCACTTGCTTGGCATGCATGAGTATGTGGGTTCAAACCCCAGCACCACATACAGAGCGAAGCTTTGGAGCAATGAAAGCCACATGAAAAACTAAATTCTCTCTGTCTCTCACTGTCCCTCTCTCTTTAAAAATGTAATTGGTATACTATTTATGCATACTTATGGGGTGTGATAGTTTGATACATGTACACACAATGGGTAATGGTCAAATCAGGGTCATTAGCATTTCCGTCTCCTGCAAAAAAAAAATTTTTTTTTTAAAGAGGGACAGTGAGAGAGAGAAAGAAACAACTTTATTTAGTTTTCACATGCCCTTTGTTGCTCCAGCACTTAGTTGTATACGTGGTGCTGGGGTTTGAAGCCGGGTCCTTGTGCTTGCCAGGCAAGCTCTGAAACCGCTGAGCCACCGCTCCAGCCCCTCCTTTTTTTTTTTTTTAAAGAGTTGGACAGTTGAGAGAGAAAGAATCAATTTTATTTAGTTTTTCATGTGGCTTTTGTTGCTCCTACACTCTGTTGTGTACATGGTGCTGGGGTTTGAGCGTGCACCCTTGTGCATGCCGGGTAAGAACCATAACCGCTGAGCCACTGCTCTAGGCCCCATTTATCATTTCTATGTGTAAGGAAACTTCAGACTATTCTAGTTGTTTTGAAATATATCATAAATTGTTGACTATAGTTATCCCAC
Organism: Aplodontia rufa; assembly: GCA_004027875.1. Taxonomy (NCBI): domain Eukaryota; kingdom Metazoa; phylum Chordata; class Mammalia; order Rodentia; family Aplodontiidae; genus Aplodontia; species Aplodontia rufa. The sequence continues at coordinate 7,693 of PVKS010020162.1, read as the reverse complement.
TGTGCTATAGAACACTAGAGCTGATTCCTGCTTTCTAGCTACTGTCTCAGCACATGCTTATTTATAACCCAGATTAAATGAGCTATATCAGGTGTCCCTGCTCTCACAGGAAGGCCCTGCCCAACATGTTGACACTCCCAAATGCCCACATACAAATCCAGCTCCAGAAACACAAAGATCAAAAGAGCTTTACTAAAGCATTTTTTTCCTCCTGAATACACTCTTTTCCAAGTACACAGATACTTTAAGAGAATTTCTGCTTTCTCTTGCACATGCTTCTCTGCTTCTGTCACTTGCAGAATTCTTGTTTTCAATTTTTTTTTTGTGATTTGTGTGTGTGACTCCAGTCCTCCCAGAGAAAATTCCCTCTCCTGCCTAGCAGGCTGCCCTCTGCTATGCTGCAGACAAGAATGTGCAGGGTAGATTTGCCCGCTCATGTATAGCTCCATTTTGGACCCCGTCTTGCGAAGCTCTTGTGACATGGGGTGTAGAGAGTGTTCTGTGGGTTTGTTGTCTCCAGGTTGTGATCAAGAAGCAGTTTTAAGGAAACATTTCTTGCAAGTTGCCTTGGAGGACTCAGAAGAGTTCTCCATGTCTCTAGTAATTGTAGTGATTTCTTTTACTCATAACCATCACAGTTGGCCCTCCCTATCCATAAGTCCCGTATCCAAGGATTCAACCATTGGTGGACTGTAAATATTTGTAAAAATTCGGATCTGTTTTGAACATGCACAATTTTTCCCTGAACTATTTACATAGCATTTGCATTGTCTTAGGTATCATAAGTAATCTAGAGATGATTTCAAGTGTAATAAGGATGTGTGTCAGGTCTGTGCAACTAGTGTGTCATTTTATGTAAGGGACTTGAACATCCACAGGTTTGGTGTCTTTGGGGTTCCTGGAAACAATCCTCTGCAGATTCTAAGGAATGATTGTATTTTGTTCTATGCTTTTCAAATCTTTGTGTATTCTGTATTTGTATTTTTGTGTTCTTTTTTCTAAATGCCCTGTATTGTGGAAATTCCCATGTCCACTTGACCTGGACAAGCTCCTAATGTCAGGGATGCAGGAACTCATAAAAATGCTTTTATGTTGTTCTCTCTTTTACCTATTTTAAATAAATACCTACACTGAATGGCACTGGATCTCAGATGAGATTTCAGGTGAAAAAAACCTTACCTTGATGTTACACTGTGGTTTTTACAGGTTACTCACAATTGGACGGTGCTTTTAAATCCAAGAAGAAGCGAGCATTCAGTGGTGAGCAGGACCTTTGAGATACTGAGCAGGTGGGTCCTGGGGCGAGAGGCACCTTGAGGCAGCCTGTCTGTGACAAGCTAATTGTCTAGATCTGTTTTCTGGTGGTGTAACAGAATACCTGAGACTGGGCCATTATTTAAAGACTGGAAGTTTATTTGGCTTACTGTTGTGGAGTCTGGGAAGTTCAAGATCCTGGTGCTAACATCTGCTTGGCATCTGGTGAGGACCTGCTGCATGTCCACACAGAGGAGGGCATCACATGGAGAGATCCAGCAAGCATGCTTGCTCAGGTGTCTCTTCCTCTTATTATAAAGACATTGTTCCCATCATGGGGGCCTGGCTGGCCCAACCTCACCTAATCCTAATTGCTTTCCAAAGGCATCACCTCCAACACCATCATCATATGAACTTGGGAATTAAGTTTCTCACACATGAACTTTTGGGAGACACATTCAAACCATAGCACTTGCTTAAAACTTTGACTTATGGGACCCCAGACTTTGGCACAGATAGCACTGGAGGAGTCATGGGTTTGGATGAGTCACTCGTGGTGTGGACAATGGGCTCAAAGGCCATGGGAGGCGTTATACCCTGTCTGGACCCAAGAGGACTGGCTTTGGGATCCACTTTGAAGCAAGGGTATTTTTCAGTCAATTTAACTTTGTTAATATTATGAAGCTGTGCAATGGGGGGTTTCTAGGAAATTTAAGGATTCTCTTTCCTTTAATGTCACTTCACATTCAGCCTTGTATGAGTCAGCTAGGGATGCTGTAACCAGGTACGCAGACCGGATGCCTTTCACACTGGTCCTTTACTCTCTCACAGGTCTAGAGGTGGGATCAGCCCTCCTGAGCACTCTCCTCTTGGCTCACAGAGGCCATCATCCTGCTGGGTCTTCCTATGGTCATCCCTCTGTGTCTAAGAGGGACACCAGTCCTATTGGATTGGGTCCCACCCTAATAACCTCCTTTAACCTATATTACCTCTTCAAAGATTCTACCTCAAATATAGTCACAGTCTGAGGTACTGGGGGTTAGGATTTCAACATATGAATTGAGGGGGGGTTGCAATTAGAGTCATAAAATTGATTGACATTTAAAAAAGTACTTCAGTTCCAAATGTCATACTATGTGGAAGCCAGAGCAAAATAAAGGAAAAGAAGGGAGTGGGGGACACAGTGAAAATGGAAAGGAGATGAGTGGAGTGGAGAAGGAGGGTCTAGGGTGAGGGAAAATGGGAAAGGGGAGGAGTGGTGGAATGACGTTGGCCCAATTATGCTTTGTGTGTGTGTGTGACTATACCACAGTGAATTCCACCTTATACCTGGAAAGATCCAATTTATAAAGCTAGTAAATAGACCGGGGCAAGGCCAATGGAGCAGTCCATGGGAAATGGGGTAGGGTGGAGAAGAAGGGAAGGGAGGGGGGTACTATGGATCAAAATGGAGCAAATCATATTTCATGCATGTGTGATTACATAAAAATGAACCCCACTATTAAGTATAGCTATAATGTACTAATAAAAGCATACAAAAATATCTTCATAATTACTAAGGGAGGAAAAATGCTTTAGTTTCAGCATGCCATAGCTGATTATCCACAGCCTTCTCATTTGTGGTGCTTTATCCCACAATCAGAGACTGAAGTCTAAAGAGTTGGTTTTGCTGTTTGTTAGCAGGCAAAACAGTCATGTGTTGGTGGGGAAGATGAGAGGAAAGTGATAGCTGAAATCAACTGTGCAGGCCTCTGCTTTTGGTTAATAGAGTGGCACCTGCCTCTGGACGCAGAGGATGGGGGCTGAGGAGCCTTTGTTGACTGGGTCTTTTCGGTCACAGAAAGGCTGTGTGCTGCACCTCACGACACTGACCATCTGTGACGTCAGATATTGGGTTGAATCACTCTGAGATCCGTCTGGGCTCTGGTTATGACCATGGCTGTCTTGGGCAAAAAGGGACAGGAAGGAAATTGTGGGTTTAAGGTTTACTATGAATTTACAACTAGTTGTTGACTTAGGATTTGTTTCACTGACCAGCTGCAAAGTCTTTGCTTCATTCTGCAGAGAGGCTGTTTCCATCAGCATCCGGGCCTCCGTCCAGCAGACCCAGGTCGTTCCTCTTTTGCTGGCGCATCAGTACCTTCGTGCAAGTGTGGAAGCACAAGTGACCATCGCCGCGGTCATCCTCACGGGGGTCTATGTGCTCATTATATTTGAGGTAAGCCTCATGCCTGCTCTCTTGGATTTGTTAGTGCCTCTGGTCAGCATATTTTAACTTGTTAGATGCTTGGCTAGGCTCAGTCCTGACTACTTTGCCGAACCGGAAAAGTGTCAGTCCTAGAAATAGCACATCCCTAATTCCAGGTAGAAAGTGGGACTGTAGCAGAATATTAGCTGAATCTTGAACACTGAAATATGCAAGATGAGTTGGGAGGGCCAGCAAAAGGGTACATGAGAAAATGGAATGTGTCCATGATTTTCTACTCTGTCTGCGCTGATCATGCCAAGTGTGACCTTGAGGGGTGACCTTCGGAGGACAAGTTTTGAACCTTTCTGAGAATCAGAACCCAGAATCTTCGTATGTATTATGTGCCTGTTATTACACCAATTATCTGCTTCAGATGATGTGCCCATATGGGGGCATGGAAACCCATGGGTGGCATGAGGAAGGATAATTATCCATTATGTGTATCAACTTGCATGGGCGTTTCCAGAAATGATCTTACATTCTGCCAACTTGATGTTCCTGAAAAATTATAAGTGTGTTTATACCTTGAATAGCATGAATCAAAGTGTAAACTCCTCCTGGGTGGGGCAGGTACAATGGTGGTTTAACTGTAAAACCAAACTTTCCAGTAACATGTAGACAGGAATGTTGGGTTCAGCATATGGAGCCTGCAAGGTGTGTAGATGAGGTTAAAATGGAACAGAGGCATCTCAGTGAGCCTGGGATGGGTATAAGAAATTGCTTGGAATTGTCAAGGAGATGGCCAGCAGGAAGAACAGCCAGGAAAGTTCTGGAACTTTGCCTGTGGTTGCCTAGTTCACCTGGTGAGGGATGCTGGTTCCCGCAAGTTGAGTCCCCAGTTACTGAACAAAGGCCACTCACAGGTGTCATTGTTATATGTTATTTTATTTTAGGATGGATTCATTTCCTCCATCCCTTATTTTTTGTTAAATTTTAAATCAATATTGTCATTATGTGCTGGAGGGACTCACAGACTCAGAAGCACCCGTACTCTGGGATGGGGTCCATTACCATGCCCAGTAGTGGAACTGGTGTCTGGTGGAACCCAGAGGCAGACTTCCAGAAGGACTCCTCTCCTGGGAAGGGGCTACACAGAATGTGCCCCTTGCTCCCATGCAGGCCAGTGAAACATGCTCCATGGTTTTGCCCAGTGATCCTCTTTGAGACTCAAGAGTTTTTGTTGGGGCTGGTCAGATAAGGCTCCCTCAGTCCACCCAAACCCAAGTTTCCCAGAAGGAAAGCAGTTGTCTACCATAAACAATGCCCTGCTGACCCACAAAATAACCTTCTCAGTTAGTAACTCAAGGAACGTTCCAAAACTGAGTAAGCAGAAGCCAGCTAAAGGCCAGCCTCAGAGCAGGTCCTTCTGAAGAGGCATTCCCAGGCCAGTGTAGGTCCTGACTGTATCGCATCTGCTGTTCTGCAGCAGATCCTACGCCTGGGATTGGCTTGATGGGTTCCTCATGGGACTCGTTCTTTAGAGACTACAGTTCAGAGCCGAGGTCCTCCGTTTCTGTACTGAGCCCCACGAATGTCGCAGGTTGCAGGAGTTTGAATGTGCATGAAGGAGGAGCAGTGTCGGGGTCTTCTACTTTCAGGGAAGTTGAGAATACCCAGTGTATGGTGACCCCCCAGGCTGTTCACTGTCCAGCTCCCTGTCACTTCCCTGCTAATGGTTTTCATATCTACTGATTCAGTTAATTCCCTAGTGTTTCCAATAAACTTTCTAATTCTGTCTTCCCATCTGCATTTGTAAGTGAGTCATTCTGTGTTGAACTTTCTCCCACCTAATTGTTAATGTGAGACAGTTCATGCCAGAAACACAAAATAAGTTAGTTTCTTTAATTATTAATTTTCATCATAATGAGTTGTTGCCTTAGTAATTTCCGGTAGTGTACATTGAGTTTAGTTTTCCTCTCCCTTTTTCCTAAGTATTATTTTGAATTAATAGATTTAATAAATTTGATATGCTTTAGTGAATTGTAGTGTTGTTAATTAAAAATACAGTCTCATGCTAATTTACTTTCATATTTATTTTTTTCTTTTTCTTTTTAATTGACACACAATAATTGTACATATTTATGGGACACTGTGTGATAATTTAATCCACATACCCAGTGTGTGATAACCAAATTAGGGGAAGCAGCATTTCTACCCTTACCATTTATTTATGTTTGGGGCCTCCTTGCTGCTCTCTTCTAGTTCTTGATTAAATATATATTAGGGTGTTGCCAACTGTAATCTCTCTATTATGTGATAGAACTGTAGAGCTTATTCCTCCTACATAACTGCGTTTTGGTACTCTTTACCAAACCTTCTACTTTCTCTGCCTCCCCCTACCTTTCCCAGCCTCTAGTAATTATTATTGCACTCTCTTCTTTGGGACCAACTTTTTAAGCTTCTGCAAAGCAGTATTTGTCTGTGTCTGGTGTATTTCTATTCACATAATTTCCCCCTGGTTCCATACATTTTGCTACAAGTAACAGGATTTCATTTTTTATTGCTGAATAGTATTCCATGGTATGTGTGTACCACACTTTTTTTTTTTTTCCATTCATCTGCAGATGAACACCTTGGTTATTTCCTTATCTTGGCTGTTGTGTATAGTGGTACAAGAAATATGGAAATGCATGTATCTCTCCAACATAATGATTTCAGTTACTATGGGTATATACCAAAAGTATGGTATATACGGTAGTTCTACCTTTATTTTTTGAGGAAACTCCATAGTGATCTCCATAATGACCATACTTATTTATGTTCCCACCAGGTGCAACGTCCCTTTTTCTACGTCTTTGCTAGTGTTTTCTATTTCTATATTTTTGATTAATAGCCATTTTTAATAGCATTTTTTAAAGAGAGAGGGACAGAGAGAGAGAGAGAGACAGACAGACAGAGAGGGAGAAAGAGAATCAATTTTTATTTAGTTTTTCATGTGGTCCTCTCTGCTCCAACACTTCATTGTGAATGTGGTGCTGGGGTCCAAACTCACGTCCTCTGCAAGCCATGCAAACACTGCTGAGCACCTATTAATAGTCATTCTGAGCACTTTTCATGTACTTTTCCAATGCCAGTTTATTTTTTGAAAGACTTCTCTGTTCTAATTTTATTTACCCTTTTGGTATGGTTATGTAACCTTTGAAAATTGTATTATTTGTAGAGCTTTATTAATTTTTTATTAATTAATAGTCATTATTAATAGCTATTCAGAAAAAAAATGTTCTCTATCTCCCACTGGCCATCCTGAGATTTAAAAATCCTGTAAAAGGGCCAATTTTATTTATTTTTTTATTAGATGTATATAGAGATACAATTGAGGGGGAAACATTATCAAACCATCAATAACCAATGTATATATACTTAGTTATCCAGGGCTAATGCCAGATCATGGATGCCCAGCTTGGGTAAAAAGGGTCAATTTAGCATGGCTTCTAAACACAGAGCCTAGAGGGGAGAAGACTGCTCAAACCAGCTCAATGGGTGTACTCCAAGTTCTCGGGTGGGCTTTGGCCCTCTAGGGCTTCCTGCAGGGGTAGATCCTGCCACATGAAGTAGGTGGCTGGAGCTCCCCGAACTTCCTACCATGCAAATCCCCCATTTCTTAGAAATCTTTCACCAGGTTTTCCTGTACAGCTCTTCTCTCTGCACCTGTTATCTGAGGACACTTGCCATAGCTTTCACATGCTATGACTATGACAGGTTTTTAGCCATTTGATTGGTGTGTAGTAATATCTCATTGTGTTCTCAATTTACACTTCTCCAGGGATGATAATGTTGGACATCTTTTTACATGTTTATTTGCCATCTGTATATCTTCTTCATGGAGATGTCTGTCATTTCATTTTGCTTATTTTTAATTGAATTGCTTGTTTTTTAATGTTGAGTTTTGAATGATCTTTATATATTCTAGGTACAAAACCTTTGTTGGGTATGTAGTTTGTAAACATTTTCTCTCAGTTCAGTTTATTATACTGCATGCTTTTATAAAAATGTCAACATTTATCCTACTGTCAAGTGTATCTTAAAAGAACAGGAGGTTGGAGGAAGGGAGGGGTTGGGGAGATACAGGGAAATGAATTAAAACAAGGTACACCCCAAGCTTTTATAATTATGCCAATGTAAACTCTATTGTCATGTATGTTAAAAAAGAAGCAGGGAGCGGAGGAAGGGAGGTGAGGGAAAAACAGGAGA